>JARGCV010000143.1:600000-792500 GCA_034064705.1 Bothrops alternatus
TTGTTGCTGGGTATCTTTGCTTCAGGCTTCTGTTAGTTAATGCCAGGTTTGTTTGTAATAAGGCCGTAATTCTCCACAACTTATTAATTGAGGAACAAGTGGACCTGCTTGGCCTGCATATGTGAGATCTATCTGGATGAGAATGGGGGCAATGCTTAACCATAGAAAGGACTAGATAGAATTTACAAGAAAAATGAAAGATGGAATCAGAATATCCTATTTCCAAATTCTAAATCTTTCTCCTAATACTTAGTCCAGTTTAGCCCATGTGTTTTCTGTATTTAATAATATCAAACAAAACAGTTTCACCCCATTACATGAACTGTCATATTTTTGCTTTCATTTTAAAATGTGGTTGCATATATATAAAGTTCGGCAGAAAACCTATCTTTTTATTTGCATCCTAAATATATTTTTAGAACTATAAATTATACTAAGACTTTACAGTTTACTCCTGAATTATGTATGTGTCATAACTTATCATACTATACGGTGTTTCTATTAGTACTGTGAAATTTCAGCTTCATTTATAAAAGGTCCTTTGGCATATATGAAGGTACAAAGGAAAGCAGGGTTGGGGGGCCTGTCCTGTATTGCAGAGGTCCCCAACCTCTGGGCTGCGGCCCACTACCTCTTGGCTGCCGAGCTGCATGAGTAGCTGGGCAGTGCACCAGCATGTGCACGTGTTCACCCCTCTTCATGCCACTGTTGCCGCAAATGTGCGGGCAGTGGCAGTGCCACTAGTATTGCATGGATGGCGGTAGCGCTGCAAGTGGCAGGTGGCCCATGGCATGATCCTTGCACAGGGGCGGTGGTGCGATCCTTGTGCCAGGGCAGCATCGCTGTGGGCCGCAGCACAAGCCTTGCATGGGGGCAGCAGTGCAAGCATCATGCCAGGGGTGACATGCTGCAGGCCATGGCGCGATCCTCGCACTGGTAGTAGCATTGCCGCGAACCTGGAGCAGTGGCCCCACAAGCCTCATACACGCGTTGCCATCACTGAGAGTCTCGTGCGCATGCTTGCAGCCCCATTTGTGTGGTGCGCATGCTCACAGCCTGCTTGTACATGTGCGTGTATGTGTGGCCACATTCACATTCGCACATGTGTGCATAAGGCGCCTACCCCTCCCTCTCCCACTGGGCTGCCAAAACAAAAAGGTTGGGGACCCCTGCTGTATTGGATGGGAGAGTATTCCAGAGCATAAGGATAGTTACTGAAACAAAGCACACTTCCTGGGTCCCATGAGATGGCAAAGTTTAAAAGAGGAACGTGGGGCAGATCCTCCCTATGGGAGCTGGTTGAGTGGGCATATATTCTTGGAAGAAGGTTGTCCTCCATGGTTTAAGTCAGTGTTTTTCCAACTTGGCAAATTTGGAAAATTTCAACTCCCAGACTTCCCCAGCTAGAATATTGAAGGCAAGTTCTATGGTGGTGCTTCTGGGCATTCCAAAATATCTTTTTGAAATCAAAAGTGAGGGATTGCATTGCCATAATACTTATAAGAGAAAATTAGTTCTTATAAAGTGTGCAGTTTAAAATATAAATGACTAAAATCTCATGGGATATATGAAAATATAGAAATCTCATATTTGGCATTCTTCAGGAAATTTCATCCAACGTATTTTTTTCCCAACATTGTAATATCAGAGGCACTGTTGTGTATACTGATGCCATCTTGCTATTCCGTAGAAATATCCTAAGAGAAAGCAGCTTCCCTGTTTTGTGTATATATGCACACATCTTTATTGATAGATAAGCCTTATGCAAAAATCTTCTCAGGACCTCCTACATTGGAGTGTATGTAGTGATCATTTTCATAGCATTTTGCTCAGTAATTATTCTTTAAGGCTCAAGACAAAGATATTTTTTATAACAGCAATTACTATGGACTGTTACAGAAATGTCTGGGCCTGCAAGTTGTTTTCAGGATGGGAACTACCCATTCCTATGCATTTATACTAGTTACTTTTAAATAAATTTGACATTATAGGAAACTACCTATTTCACATGTGGGCAGACAATCCTTGCGGAATGTTAGTTAAAAGGAATGAAGCAGTTGATTTGCATCCTATATTAATAGGTACTCAGACTGAATGCCTTCTTCGGATGCAGTTGCTTCTTTTTTCATGTTTAGATCAAACTTTAAACTGCTAAAATGAAGCCACCTTCTTGGCTTTGTCATTAGCCAAATGACTCTGGAGTAGCATATTCTGCTGCAGAGACACTCAAGGCCAAAGCTGATGTGCGCAACATAGATGGTTGAATTTCCTTGATGGTGTAATACGTTCTTAATTCTACATGGGCTACCATAGACTTCCCAGCTATCTCATCAAAAATTGATCCTTATGTGGCCACTGCTGTATCGTCTGCATAGATGAATAGATGTGTGTTGTTGGAGATTGGTTAATCATTTGTATATATGTTATACAATGTCGGAAACAATACATTTCCTTGTGGAGCCTGTTCTTCTGCATCTTCCACTTCTGTTCTTACCATTCACATAAACTTTCTGGTTCTGGAGGAAGTTGCCTGATGCAGTTGCTACATTTCTGCAAATCATAATAGCAAGACATTTATACTGAGCCTACTGAGATTATTCATTTTAGGTAAAAATGAAAAAACTGAAAATGAACATGTACCTTACTTGACAACAAACTTACCGGTAACTCCTTTCAAAATATGTTACTTTTGTCAGTCCTACGATTCTTCTCCATAAATAAAGATTAAGGTTTAACAGTGTTTAAATGAAATCATAGTCATTTAAATAAAAATGAATAAAATCACTTCTCAGAGTGAGATGGTCAGCATATAAATTAATAAGTAAATAGTAATTCAGATCTCAGGTGAACATGCAATTTGACTGTTGAGTTTTTAAAGCAACACATTTTGATCCCTATTGCTCTGCTGTCCTCATTTACCAATTCCAAAACATTTCATTTTCAAGGCTCATTATAACATTGCATAAAATGGCAGCTAATTAACATTTTGTTTGGGTGTCCATTCTTATCTATGCTTGAAATCCAGGAAATGTTCCAAACTAAACATGATTGCCACTTACTAAACTATCACACGTAGAAGACTAAATGTGTGGTTTCCTTTATTGCCTTCTCTTTTTCCATTATCACCTCCTTCATGGAAGTTGAAAACAATGAAATGAAATGATAACAATGTTCAGCAAGCTGGCTTTGAGGAATTGTACTACTTTTCCCATCAGTCTCATATTATCTCCTTGCAACACAGCACTCTTTGGCAGTGGCCACAAAGGAGGAAGATTACAACAGAATGCCGGGATTTTATATCATTTCTTACCAATTTCATGTCAGATAATACCTTGCTAGAAATTATGCAAATTTAGTTCTCTCTTTTGAGCAACTTAGTTGAAGTAACTCACAGAGCCAGAATTGTGTAGATGGCACAATCACCTTTTGCCTGGATTTTTAGCTCTCTTCCAGTCCATCCTGAAGGCAGTGACCAAGTAGATTCTGTGCTTTTTTGCAATTATTTACTCTTGATAGAGATCCATTAAGTCTCTTCATGGGGGATAATAGACAAGAAAGAGGTCATGGCAGTAATAAAAAGTTCTAGATATAATCAAAATATTAGTGAACCATTTTGAATAATATATATCATATCAACCTACAGTGTATGGATATTACATTTCCTATAAAAATGGGCATGAACGCAGGTTCTTTATGGGTTTTTCTTTATTGGGGGATCTCAGTTTAAATCAGTAGTATCTAGGGTTCTGAAAATTTCTTCCTAAGATCTTGAGTAGCAGTAGTTGTTGGACTATCCCAGGCAGATATAAATGGTATTTATAACAGGACTTAGCATGAAGGCAGCTTGATGTTTGTTTGTTTGTTTATTTATATCATGCCTTTATAATTGTACAAATAACCCAAGGCCAAGATTACTAGCTAAGGCAGGATTTCAATTTATGGTTTCTTGCTTTCTAACCTGGTGCCTTAACCATTAGACGAAACTAGCCTTATTTGTATATTTATGTCTTATGTTCTGAAACTCCTTTTGTTACTATTCCTTTGAAGCAACAGAAGGGGATAATTCTAGAAAGAAAGCAAGGAAGTGTTCATTTTTCCTCTGTCCATCACAAAGCTTTTCATGTAACCACCTACTTTGTATAGACTCATATTTTCCTCCAGGCTAATATTTAAATTTTTGTTTTGTTTTGCTTTGTAATCATACTTACATTAGTAGTGTGATAATTAGTAGTTAGCTATAATTCAGTCACTTTACAATCCCAGCATAGAGATCTATATAGATCACAGGAATTTATAGCTTGGTTTATAAGTTAAGGGAGACATATGCTAGAGGGAGGAAGATATTGAGAATATTCCTCAGAAGCCTAACATTTTTTAAAAAAAAAAAAACATTTGTTTCTATAATTTCTGTTTCTTAAGCCAGCAGAATGCATTGCTTCAAGTGGCACGTATTAAAATAAGTACATTGTTCTACTATTGCTGATTATTTTTAGAATGTGTAACATCTTTCTTTGTGTTTCTAGGAAAACATTCTTACAGACGACATCAAAATATCAGATTGGAAAGAGCAGGTTTTCCAATCTCATTGTGTTTTGCTGGCGAAAGGCTGCAAGGCTGCAATGGAATTGGCAAAGCATGCTGCAGGAATTCAGAAGATGGCGTTTAAGTATGGGAAGCACATGTCTATGTGTCACAAGGTATGACTTCCCTCTTCTTTAAAAGCTTCCCAAATGGCCAAGCAGCCAGCATTCTTTTTCAAGAAGCGTGTCTTTCTGTAGATCAGCGGTTCTCAACCTGTGGGTCGCGACCCCATTTGGGGTCAAACGACCATTTCACAGGGATCGCCAAACGCCACAGTCCGCCATTATTTTTTTTTGGGTCGGCCATTTTTTTTGGTCCGCCATTTTTTCCCCCTTTGCGATGCGGGCCCGCCATTTATTTTTTTTGGGTCGGCCATTTTTTTTTTGGTCGGCCATTTTTTTTTAATTGGCCATTTTTTCCCCCCTTTGCGATGTGGGCCGCCGCGCATGCGCGATGCGGGCCCGCCATTTTTTTTGGGTCAGCCATTTTTTCCCTTTGTGATGCGGGGCACCGCGCATGCGCGATGTGGGCCCGCCATTTTTTTTTGGGGTCGGCCATATTTTTTTGGGTCAGCCATTTTTTTTTCACCTTTGCGATACGCCCGCCGCGCATGCGCGATGCGCCCGCCGTGCATGTGCGATGCAGGCCGGGGTCGAGCCCCGGAAAAGGTTGAGAACCGCTGCCGTAGATAATATATGTCTCTTAAAAAAAAAAAACCTTACACATTTAGTTCATTTGTGACTAAATTGCATGGAAAGATACTTATACGAGGTATTTTGCACATCACAGCATTCATTTCACTGTACTATGTTGATATACTTAAAAGCCTTTAAAACTGAGACAGCTTTCAAAGTAGCCAACTAACCCCAGGAAGCTAATGTGAGTGAATAGGAGGAGAGAGCAGAAGGTTTACAGGGAGCTCAGTATGGAATTAGAGAGATTTGGGGAGTTATGGTAGGTGCTTGAGCATCTGTGGAAGGGGACAAAAGAGGGTGCTTGGCCGCCCTGGAAATTATCAATGTATTTACCTAGAAAATTGCATCCTATTTTATTCATAGTATGCATGGCAGGTAGTAACTGTAATGTATTACAACAAACAAATGAAACCATCAACATAAAGATTCAGTTAAACTATTGGAATAACCATACCTCAATAGCTATGTAAAGATCATCTGAAACAAGAAACTTTTTAACTGACATTTGAATGAGTGTTGAAGATGTTGGCCATTTCCAAAAGGATGGCTCTTCATGAAATAATTTCTGCACTTATTTGGTGATTCTTAACAGACAACTTGCTCCAATATAGTACACACTCACCCACCCCCTCCCAATTTGATCCATAAGAGGCCAAAGCAACCTGAGGTTGAAAGGTTTAATTATAAAACAGGGAGAGAGAGAAAGGAATGACTATGACTATTCTGGGTAAATGGAACCATTTCTCTCCTAACACACTTGCTGTTTGGCCCTCCTGTTGCTCCGGCAGCGGAGGCCTTTCTCTTCCTTTCCCAAGCAGACACTGAGAAGGGAACAATGGCTATTATCACATTTTAATTTAGTCTTGGGAGCCAGCGTAACGGGGTTGCAGCATTTGCAGTTGCATTGGTTTCTGCTGTCACAACAGTCCCCTGGCTACAATCCCCTTGCCAATCTTCTATGCTAAATCTTGTTGAATTTGGAGCTGTATGTGATCTTGCCTTCACCTTTGAATGCTCAAGGCTGAGAAGACGGGAAGAGAAGCCGGATAGGGCAGGTGAGGGACAACATTGATTGCTGCAGAGATTGACAGAAGAGAGATTGTGTATCATTGTCGAACTACCAATCTAAGGCATAGACAGTCTTCTCTTCAGATATCCTGTATAGGATATAACTTGGAGTTTAGAGCTACCGTATCTGGGCTGTATTCTGGACGCCCATTAGATGGCAGCAGTGAACTTGACAGGGTAGCATGGAGAGCATTTGCTTATAAAGTTGCCAAGAGTCGGCACAAGACTGAACGGTTAAAAGTAACTAACTACAGTATGTGTGATGAAACAAGTAAAGATAGGGTCAAATAAGAATGAATGGATGATAGGCTCACAATGGAAATGAAGGACGAGACAGAGTCAGATTATTTTGAAATCTGGGACAAATTTTATTATTGGTGTGAATCAAGGGGGACTGTTCGGGTTATAAGCTAGTGTTAAGATAGAAATATATATAATTGTATGTTAGTATATAGAGAAATAAATTAGATATTGTATTGTATAGAAAAATATGTATGTATATATAGAGATTAAGAACTATATGTATGAAGAGGAACAAATTGTTAGAAATACGCATACTGGAATGTTACGTTATGTCCATTTTTGTTTTAACTGTATTATAAATTAAAAACTTTTTAAAAAAAGAATGAATGGATGATACATCAGAAGGCAGGACAAGAAGCAATGGATGGAAACTAACCAAAGAGAGAAGCAGCCTAGAACTAAGGAGAAATTTCCTGACAGTTAGAACAATTAATCAGTGGAACAACCTGCCTCCAGAAACTGTGAATGCTCCAATAATTTAGGGTTTCCTGCCTGAGCAGGGGACTAGATGACCTCCAAGGTCCCTTCCAACATCATCATCATCATCATCATCATCATTATTATTATTAGTGAATATAGATTGAACACAAAATTGTTCAACCAGTAGAAGAGAAATATGTTGAGGTGAGCTTTGTCACATAAAGAGAATGAATGAGGGTCAAACAAATGTTGAAGTGAATAAGTTGAGAGGAAGTGGGAGAGTGAGACAATCATGTTTGGATGGGATTGATGGGATCTTCAAAATGAGAGACAAATTGATTAAAGAAGAAAAAGCAGTTTGTAGATTAGTGGGTAGACACAACAGAAACAAGGTTGGAAGTTATAGGGCAGGGGTCTTCAAACCTGGCCCTTTTATGACTTGTGGACTTCAACTCCCAGAATTCCTCAGCCAGGCACGCCTGGCTAAGGAATTCTGGGAGTTGAAGTCCACAAGTCATAAAAGGGCCAAGATTGAAGACCCCTGTTATAGGGAATGGTGTTGGGGTAAGATCGGTTCAGTTAAATTTCCACTTGTTTGCTCTTCTGCCTTTGTTTTGGGGTTTTTTGCACTTTGTATTATATTGCTTAACCTGAAGAGAATAGCCCACAAATATATAGATAACAACATCTGAGAGCTGATTCAAATCTCATATGATTAATATCGCCAATTGTCTATATTACTTTCTCTCTGATTAATGAGTTATTGACATTCACTCCTATTGAAGGATGAAATAGGACAGTGATGGCGAACCTTTTAGAAACCGAGTGCCCAAACTTCAACCCAAAACCCACTTATGCATCGTTGGGTGCCAGGTGGGTATGGCCCATTGGGTGGGAGTGGCCCATTGGATGGGCGTGGCTGTGGTAACAGCAGACTGGGTGGGACTAAAAAGTTCAATCAATCAATTCCAACTTTGCAAGATCTTTTTTTTCCGTGAGAAGTTGAAATTGAATGATTTATTGAAACTTTTTTTTTTTTGCACATGGTGGTGGAGGCCTAAAGCAAAACGGTTTTATAAAACCCAGCTGAAGGCCTAGGACTGGGGCGACGGCACGCGTGCCCACAGAGAGGGCTCTCCGTGCCGCCTCTGGCACCCGTGCCATAGGTTCGCCACCACTGAAATAGGAGTTAACCCTCTTTTCAGGTCGGTATCCACATCAAAAAAGTCACTTCAAATGTCACCAGATTTGGTTTACTTTTTAAAGTTCACTTTGTTTGCCTACAAGTCCAAACCACCAACATTTGAAGTAAAATTATGTAAATGGAGGCAGTGTCCTGGCAGGAACAGAATCTTAACTTCCATCCCTGATATTTCCAGAGATCCTATTCTATTTATATAGTGTTGTGCATGCTCACAGACTTCTTCAAAATATGCTTCTTGTTATATTTTAATCAAATAGACATTGGAACAACTTGAAAACCCCTAAATAGTGTGCATTGGTACAAGGCATTTTTTCTTGTCTTTTGCAATTTGCATGTTTAAAACCTCACATAATATTAGTTGTTGTTAAATGCATTTCCTGTGGATAACTACTCTTAACTTTAATCCCCTTCTTTCAGCTAAATGCTGATATTCAGCCATTTATTGATGGAAATTCGAATGATTCCCTGCCATTTAACTTAAATTCTGCTCCTGCAATATTGCATCAAGAGTTTGTTGGAAGAGAAGTCTGGATTAAGCAAATTAAAGAGGTAAATAAGTAGTTATATCTATAGTGGCTTATGTTTGTACATCTTGCAATATCATAATCATCCCCTCCTATTAATTTGTTTTTTAAAAAATCATAGTTAACATTAATCACAGCTTTAGAGTCTGAATCCAACTATACAGTTCCACAAAAGATATTATTGTTATAATTCTCTTTTTTCTTCCATTTGAAGAACATTAAGCATTTATAAAAAGAAACAGGTTTCCTATTTCTGCATGTTTATTATTTAGTAGACCTAGAAATTAAATGTGCTACTGTTGAGTGTGTTTATGTGCATAAAGTCTATGATTCTTATGGTAATTTCTTTTTAAAATTCATCCGGTTACACTCAATTTTATTAAAATACAAAAATAAATGTAATTTAAAATATGCTTGCCTTCCCTACAGTTTTAGTTTTACAATAATTGAATATTTCTAGCATAAAGCAGAGGGAATGAGCTGCTCAAGCATATGTGATTATAATTCAAAACACAGCTGGTTGGGCACATGTTAGCCTACTAGCTTTGATATTATTGCTTGCTTATGATTGTGGTTTCTTCCCAAAAGCTATCTCAATAGAAACATTTTAATGTAAGCCTTGATATAAGTCTTTTAATATATGACTGTTTCTTCAACGGGTAATTTAAATGGGAGACTCCCCACCTTGCTCCCTTCCTTCTTCTCTTTCTGGGGAACCCTTCAAAAAGTTTGACAGTGTGTATTTTCCACGTTGCAAACCCTGTCTTTGTAGAAGGCTGATCCTTCAGAGCTGTATTTGCTACTGTAGGTTACATGCAGAGGTGGATGTAATTTGCTTGCTTCCATTCTTTCTCATGAGACTGTAATTGCATAGAGGAAAGTAATGCGGAATATGGCTAAGGGCCATGCTTCATTGATCCATAAACTCATCACAGTCTTTCTCGGAAACAAAAGAAAGAGTTCCACTTGAGAGGTGGTTGAAAGAACTACGGTAGTTTCTTTTGTAGCGTGTATCATGTCCTCTCTCTGAAAGATGTCAGTAGAACAGGAATTAGTAGACACCTGACAAGCCAAATGTGAGTCCTTAAACCTGATGAAATATATGGGTTTTCTATTTAGCACAGGGGCATGATGGCTCAGTAGTAAAAGAAGCTGAACTTGTCATCTGGAGAACTCATAGCCTGGGTTCGAGAGCCCAGCTCCATGCGACGGGTTGAGCTCCTGTTACTTGCCCCTACCCCTGCCCAACTAGCAGTTCTGAAGCATGGAAATGCAAGTAGATTAATAGGTACCACCTTGGTGGGAAGGTAACAGCGTTCCATGTTGCCTTTGGCATATAGCTGGGCTGGCCACATGACCATGGAAATTGTCTTCAGACAATGCTGCTTCCTCGGCCAAGAAACAGAGATGAGCACCATGCCCTAGAGTTGGACATGACTGACAGGAAAACATTCACCTATTTAGCACAACATGTTAGATCTTTCTTAGAGTTTCGTGCGGCTTATGATTTACAGGGTTGTAATAATATAATTTTTATTTGTTTTTCTTACATGGTTTAAGACTCAAGGCAAAGGAGACTTAATAGACTATAGCAAGGTGAGTAGCTAAAATATGTCTTCGTTCTAAAGACTTGTTAACTTTTATGTTTGAAGGAATATATGAATGAGCCTTGCTATTACCATTATAGTATTTATTTCATCTCAGATTTCAATCACAAATTTCCTCGTAAAGCAGCTTATAACAATTACAGTACAATGTGTGTGATACAGGTATATAAAATGCAATAATGGGACAGGATCGGATTTTCAGCCGAGTCTGATTTCAGGCATGATAGACTCAAGAACTGGATGCACTTACAAAGTAGCACAACAATCAGGTGTACAGCCAGTGGTGGGATTCAGCCAGTTCACACCAGCTCGGCAGAACCAATAGCTAATTTTTTAGTTGCCCAGACCCAGAATGGACTTCCGGAAGCGGCACCCGCACAGAGAAGCGGTTGTTCTCCAGCATGGTGGATGTAGAATTCACTTGATTGGGTTATTTCAGCCTTCCTGCTCAGAGAGACTAAGTCAGAGCTTTAGTCACGCCTCCCTTTGGGTGTGTCTTCCCAGTTTTGACTTAGTCTTAGGCTCAGCAGGATCGCAAGAAATTGACTCCAGATAGGGTTTTTTTTGCTAATTCGATATTTCAATTGGAATTTTTTTCTCAGTAACTTAAAAAAAATTTTCCAAATTAATTTAATTGTTTTGGCTGGATTATTGAGGACTCTGTCCCTCATTGAGGTCAGAGCCTTTTGACTCTTGCAGGGCCCATTCCCCCCTCGCACGGCCTGTTTGGCCAAATTGATTTCAGGCTCCCTGGGGAGGTGCCTTTTCCAACCTTTCCTCGCCCGGTTCGGATCGCGGAACTGCGATCATGGCGTTTCTGCCACTATTTTACTACCGGTTAACTGCCAGCTGCTCCGTTTCTCTCCTCGGGCCTCTGATCGACTTCGGAACTTCAACAGCAGCTTTCTCGTCGACACGCAAGTTCTCCGGGTTTAGTGGGGGGGAGGAAAGTTTTTTCCTGGGCCCCGAACTTCTTCCCCAACCATTCAATTCTCCGGTTGGAGTCCTGGTTAACGGTTCGGGGAGGCCCGGCCGCCATTTTGACCACATGGTCTCCTGGCGGTCGCCATTTTGAAAGGCTCACTGGTGGTGGCCATTTTGTAGCCAAATTCAGTTGTGGCCTTCTAGGCCAGAATCTTTATTTGCTTACTGCCTTGGCCTGTGGTGACAGGTCCGTGCTGGGAAAGTTGGTTCTCTTTAATTTAATTCAGTGTGCTGCGAGGCCGGTGGGCGGATGCCATTCCGTGGCCTCTTAGACTGTTAGGTCCGGCTAGGCCAGTTTTCGTGTGGTGGCCAGACCTGTGGTGGGAGGCCCGTGCACTGAAGTTACCGTGGTTTTCCCAGTTTCATTGTTCTCATTAAGGTTTTAAATTAAAAAAAAATTAATAATAGTAGATAAGTACAAGGGTCCCTTATTACTCGCAGGCCTAGGGTCCTGTGATTGGAGCGAAGAGTTTTTCTGACCGCCTTTTATTGTTAGCAGCGGCCTTTAGCCACCAGGCCTATTCGAACAGGCTTACCAACCTGTCCGACTGTCTTGCCATTTGTAGTTCAGTGTGAGGAACGGGTGGTTCCATCTCTGACTACTGATCTGCGTCCTTGGTTCCCATCTTTCGCTAGATATCCTACTGCAGGCCCTATCTAGTTGCAATGGCAGACAGTTCCTCGCCGCTGGCATCACAAGTCTCTGGTGCACCCCCTGCGCAGTCAAAGTGCAGATCTACAGAATTGGAAGCAGGGGGGAAGAAAAAAGCCAAAACTAAACATCTGAATACAAAGGAGACTTCTAAGTCAGCTGAGCGAGAGGCCTCGAGGAGGCACCAGGCACTGGAGAGGGAATTCTCCAAGGCACAGCGGTTCCTATCCAGCGGGGCCGAACCAGTTCCCCCCGCCCCACTGGATACTGCTACCTCGGAGCTGCCTTTGGCGCCTGTGCAAGAAGCTACCTGGATCAGTTCTCCTCTGGGGGCAACCGAACAGGCAGGTCCCTCTCACTCCTCTCCCCACTTTCAACAGGGCCCACAAGTGGTCCATGCTCCAACGGTGGTTGGGGCTGTCCCTAGGGACCAAGGAGATATGTGGTCTCAAAGCCAATTCCAGGCATTCATGCACCACGCCTTTATTCAATTTATGGCCTCCTCAAGGAGTCCGCAGGTTCCCTCTCAAACTCCGCCACCCCCTGCAAGTCCTTCTTCTCTGCAGGGATGTACCACGGCACCAGGTTCAGATATCTCTGAAACTTCCTCTCAGGTAGGAGAAGGGGAGTCCGTGGATTTGGCCATAGCTGACACTCCCATGTCAGAGGATGAGGCGGCACCCGATCAGGCTTCTGCCTCGTGTCTCTTTGACCCATCCGTCTTTAAATCCCTTCTGTTGAAGGCCTGTGCTACCACTAATCTGACCTCAGTTCAGGAGGAAAAGCTTTCTACCTCTGCAGATCAGGAGTCCAACCCTTTATTTGCAGTAAAGGTCGTGGACCATAAGCAAATTCCTTGCCCCTTCGTGTTCCGGGATGAGGTTGAGGCCCAGTGGTCATCCCTGGCCACTACCCCCAAGGAAAGCAGTATGGAGAAGAAGCTATACAACATCTCTCCATCATTTGCCTCCATGTTAGACGTCCCCACAGTTGATCCCCCACTAATTTCGTTATTTTCCAATTCCGCCGTCTCAGGTGACATGGCAGACGTTATGAAAGCGGAGGACAAGAAGTTTGAGTTCGCCTATAGAAGAGCTCACCAGGCTTCGGGACTGGCCATAAAGGCCGCGACTTCAGCTTCTTTCTTCGCCAGAGCGGCCATCATGTGGCTCCGTGATCTTCAGACCTTGGTTCCCCCTGATCAGGTCAGAGTGCACCAGACACTTGTCAAGCTGGTGGTGGCCTCACAATATATGGCGGACGCCTCTCTCCACTCAGCTAAGTGCTCGGCCCGGTCCATCGGCGCCACAGTGGCCTCTCGCAGGCTACTATGGTTAAAACAGTGGAGAACGGATTTAAAGGCCAAATGGCGTCTCTCCACGTCCAAGTACGCCGGTAAGGATCTGTTTGGCCCTATCCTTGACTCACACATGGTCGAGGGTAAGGACAAGCGCAAGGTCATGGTGCACCCCTCCAAGAAATCCGACAGGCGGCCACAGCAGGACTCCCGCAGACAGTCCTTCCGTCCCTCGGGCTCTTGGGAGTGGCGACAGCCCTTTCGAGCAGGGCAGTCCTGGGATTGGCCCAGAGGTTTGCGCTCCTTCCCCCAGAGGCAGGATCGTCAACAGGACCGCCCGAACACCGGAGCCAGGGGTCAGTCTCAGGCAAAACGTCCCTTCAGAGGTTCCGGGGGTCGTCCCTATAGACGCTCCAAGTGACGCCATCGGGGATTTTCCGATAGGAGGGTGCCTGGGGCGGTTTTACCAGGTCTGGGAGCAGACCACCACCGACTCTTGGGTCAGGGACACTGACCTGGCACTCGAGTTTTATGCGATCCCTCACGATCGCTTCCTATAGTGCCCAGTATCACGGAATCCCTCGAAAGCACGTCTCGTATCCACCGCCATCAAGCATCTCCTAGACATCAGGGCCATAGAGCCAGTACCAAAGGGTCAAGTTGGAACAGATTTTTACTCCATCCTGTTCGTGGTCCCCAAGACATCAGGAGGATGGAGGGCGATACTGGACTTAAAGGGTCTGAACCGATTCTTAGTATACAGACAGTTCAAGATGCAGTCCCTAAAGTCAATACTGGCCGGTATCAGGAAGGGAGATTTTCTCTCTTCCATAGATCTCACTGAGGTTTACCTCCACATCCCAATCTCCCAGGAGCACCGCAGGTCCCTGCGATTCTGTTACGCACACCGGCATTATCAATACCGGGCCCTCCCGTTTGGCCTACCTTCGGCCCCAAGGGTCTTCACGAAGGTCTTAGCGGTATTGGCAGCCCACCTTCGGATGACACCGTGCGCGTACAGTGCTACCTGGACGACATCCTTGTACAGTCCAAGTCCCTTCAGTCAGCAAGATCAGATCTGTTGACCACCATTCAGATCCTTCAGGATCACGGCTTTTCAGTGAATTTCAGGAAAAGCCACACCTCCCCCACAAAACGTCTACTCCATCTAGGGGCCCTGATAGACTCCGAACTTTGCAGGGTCTATCTATCCCAGGAGTGACGGTTGAGCATCCGGAAATTAGTATCCCAGATTCGGGGTGCGAGGAAGGTTCCTCTGGTACAGTTGTCCCAGCTCCTGGGAAAGATGGTATCTTACATGGGCATAGTCCCGTGGGCGAGACTACATTCGAGGAGCCTCCAGTGGTTCCTCCTCCCCTTTCAGAAGCAGAACCTCAGCGCCTCCTCCAGGAAGGTCCAGGTGCCATTCCACATCCTCTCATCCCTCCAGTGGTGGTCTTCCGCGGCCATGTCCAAGGGGACCATATTCAAGGAGCCCCTCAGGCTCGTCCTGACCACAGATGCCAGTCTATTCGGTTGGGGGGCTCACCTCCAGACCCATTTGGCCCAGGGGCGTTGGTCCAGGGTGGACCTCAGGCAAAACATAAATTGGCTGGAACTCAGGGCGATTCATCTGGCCCTCCGCCATTTCTCCTCCCTAGTGTCAGGCAAACATGTCCTAGTCCTGACAGACAACGTGGCGGCCAAGGCTCACGTCAACAAGCAGGGGGGAACACATTCCTGGCCTCTTCTCCAGGAGGCCATGGAACTAGGTTTGTGGGCAGAGGCACACCTGGGCTCAATCAGGGCGGAACACATTTCGGGGGAGGCAAACCAACAGGCAGACTCCCTGAGCAGGGCGACTGTGGACCACTCAGAATGGCGTCTGGACACGAGGCTGTTCGATTTGATAGTGAGCAGGTTCGGCAGGCCATGCCTGGATCTCTTTGCCTCCCCATCCAATGCTCAACTCCCCAGATTCTTCAACAGGTTCCCAATGAGGGGGGCCAAGGGGACGGACGCCCTTCGGTGCAGGTGGCCCGACGGTCTGCTATACGCTTTCCCTCCCCTCCCGCTGATACAAGCCACCATTCGCAGGCTGATACTGGAGCGAGCAGAAGTAATATTGGTTGCTCCATATTGGCCTCGACGCCCGTGGTTTGCAGACCTAGTAGATTTGTCCCTGTCCCCGCCATGGAGGTTTCCCCCGGACCAAGTGGCTCTCAATCAGGGGGAGCTCCTCCATCCGGACCCTCAGTGGCTCCAATTAGCCGCTTGGCACTTGAGTGGGAGAGTCTAGCTAGGCAAACTTATTCCTCGGGGGTGATCTCTATGATCCAGGCCTCTAGACGCCCCTTGACGAATCGGATTTACGACGCCACTTGGAAAAATTTCTGCCAGTGGTGCAATTCACGTAAACTGGACCCTCTTTCAGTTATTGTCCCTAACATTTTAGATTATCTGCTGGATGGCATTTCTAAGGGCTTGTCCACTAACACCATCCGTAGGCAGGTGGCGGTCTTGTCTACGGTCCTCACCTGCGATACTCTTGGTCTCACCACCCAGCGATTTCCGCTTTCCTTAAAGGGGCAGCCAATTCCGGTCCTCCCACAGTGCATAGATACCCATCTTGGGACTTACCTACTGTGTTGCAGGCCTTGACCACGGCTCCTTTCGAGCCTCTCCAATCTTGCTCTCTGCATTTTCTCTCCTTGAAGGTGGCCTTTTTGGTTGCTATCACTTCGGCTTTCGGAGTTGGCCGCCCTCTCAGTCAGGGAAGATCTCTGTATCTTCCATCAGGACAGAGTGGTCCTTAGATTAGACCCCTCCTTTATCCCCAAAGTGAACACCGGTTTTCATAGATCATTGGATCTTGTTTTACCAAGTTTCTGTCCAAGCCCTTCTCTCAGGCTAGAATGCCAGTGGCACAAGCTGGATGTGCGCAGGGCTCTGCGCATCTACATGAAGCGTACTGGGTCCTTTCGCAAGTTGGAGGCCTTGTTTGTCTCCTTTCAACCATCTGTCATGGGCAGGAAGGTGTCCTCTTCCACCATTGGCAGGTGGATTAGGGCTTTTATTGATAGGGCTTATGCCTCCCAGTCGCTTCCGGTCCCAGCTCATATCACGGCTCACTCCACGCGCAGCGCAGCAACCTCTGCGGCCTGGTCTACCCAGGCCTCTGTAGAGGAGATTTGCAGGGCGGCATCTTGGTCGTCCCCGTCTTCATTCATTACACACTATAAGATTGACCAGTTTGCCGCGGCAGACGCCGCATTTGGCAGACGGGTTCTTCAACAGGTCGTTTCCTCTAGGGAGACACCAGCCTAGACCTTCCCCCCCGAAGGGACATGGGGGGCTTTGGTATGTCCCAATCAGTGGATTCTACATCCACCATGCTGGAGAAGGGGCGTTGTCTTACTTGAACACCTTTTCTCAGCATGGTGGTGTAGAATCCCCACCCTCCCTTGGACAGCTTTCTAGGCTTGTGTATTGTCATTTTTTTGTATTTTTGAAGTCATTGCATCAGAGCTTGTCTGGATCCTTCGCCTCGTCAAAACTGGGAAGACACACCCAAAGGGAGGCGTGACTAAAGCTCTGATTTAGTCTCTCTGAGCAGGAAGGCTGAAATAACCCAATCAGTGGATTCTATACCACCATGCTGAGAAAAGGCGTTCAGGTAAGACAACGCCCCTTCACATATTTGAATCCCACCACTGTGTTCAGCCAACAAATATTCCTATATCCAAGTTTATTTCTTAATTGCTCCTGTGTATTACTGATGCAATTATTGTTGTTCTTGTTTTTAGAAGGCTTATTAGGATCAGATTCGAGAGCCTTTAGGCCAATTATATTCTTATATCTTACTTTTGGGGAACTCTTGCAACTTCAGCTTATATGCATCGCTACCAGAGATATTCTCTGCCAATCTTATTTGCCAGTCCCCTATCCCAGAATTTAACCGTAACAAAAGAGCGGTTATAGGAAGAGCTTCCTGAAAGGACATATGCATTAAAATATCTGCTGCTTCACAACATTTGGTAAAGGAGCCATTTTGCTGAGTCTCATTTGAAAGTCTCATTTTCCAGGCATTCCAAAGAAAAGGGATAATTTGCATCAGTATCTGGTTGTTATAGATCAGGGGTCCTCAGCCTTGACAACTTTAAGACTTGTGGACTTCAGCTTCCAGAATTCCTCAGCCAGCTATGCTGGCTGAGGAATTAGTGACTGTTCAAGATTACAATGGCACTGGAAAAAATGACGTATGACCATTTCTCACACTTACCACCATTGCAGCACCCCCATGGTCAGGTAATCAAAATTCAGATGCTCATATTATGCAACTCATATTATGATGGTTGCAGTGTTCCTAAGTCATGTGATCACTTTTTGCAATCTTCTGGCAAGCAAAGTCAATGGGAAAGTCAGATTCATTCATTCAACCTTGTTACTAACTAAACAACTGAAAAGAAAGGTTATAAAATGGGGCAAATTCACTTAAAAATGGTCTCATTTAGTGACAGAAAAGTTGGGCTCAGTTGTGGTCATTAGTTAAGGCTACCTGTATACAATTTGATCCTGTGCCTATCAGCATCCAAACTATATCGTCCTGTAATTCCACACTGAAAACTACAAATGACTCTTTGAGAAGCCACCGTAGTGAACTGTATAATATGAATGCCTTGAGTGAATATTTTCTGACCTACATCCAAAACATGCTTCATATAGTAGTTAGATATACCACCCCAAGGAATGTATGAAATATAATGCCTTTAACCAGGACATTTAGTTAAAACTATTGTTTTTATCACTTTGCTTGAGTTTTATGTATCTAAGTTTTAAACCCTGTCTAATATTATAGGTTCGATTTAAGAACTGAGTCAAGCTGAGATTGACTTAAGAACCAAACTTACTAATGTTTAATTGTCTGGTCTGAATCTTGTTGATAGAAGTTGAAGCAATTTTTCAATTCTTATTGTGGGATAGGAAGAAAGCATGCTTACCATTTAATACACATAGGGAATCCATAAGATTCATAATCCATATGAATAAAAAACATGTCAAAATTGTGATGGAAATTCTGTGTTATGGTTAATAACTATAATGCTATATTGTTCCATAAAATACCCTGCTATTTTACTCATAACAAAGACAAAGAAAAAGGAAAGTGTTAACTCTGCACAGTTAATCACAGTAAAGATTACTTGAGACTGTAATCAATCCTACCATCTATTTTCAGTTTGATACACATGATGCTATTGTGGGAGACACATTGGGAGCTAAAGTTTCTTTTGGCAGGAATGCCAAATATGTCAATAACCAACTGCTACCTCACAATAAACATGAGGAACTCAGAGCAAGGTGTCCATTAAACCGTGGGAAAGGCAGGAGAAGGAGGCACTGGCTTAAATTGGGAGGGTGCAATAAGTGTTGCATCTACATTTTACAGAAGGTAGTCAATTAATTTAAGTGGCTTCAGTCTAGTGTGCAATAAAGATTCTTAATTAGCTCTGCTGTATCAAATGTCCAGGTAGTTTCTGCTGAATCAGAGCTAGTTCAAGGAGGGACCCAACAGCTTGCCCCATTTTGTTTATTTATTTATTTATTGGACTTGTATGCCGCTCCTCTCCGGCGACTCGGACCAGCTTACAACATATACAAAGCATCAAAGAATCTAAGTCCAATCAAAATATTAAAAATAGACACCCAACACACGTACAACTTTCAAACAACAAACCACAATCATCCCCAGGCCTGCCGGCAAAGATAGGTCTTAAGATTCTTTCGGAAGGCTGGGAGAGTGGGAGAAACGCGGACTTCAAGGGGCAGTTGGTTCCAGAGGGTGGGCGCCACAACAGCGAAGGCCCTCCCCCTAGGACCCTCCCCCATGCTGAAGTTCCTCTTCCATAATATAGAATTGTTTAAATTAACAAGTTTTGACTTGGTTTTCCCACTCAAAAATGCAAAGTCCCATTGATCTTTCATGCTAACATGTCCTTTGTATTCTGCAGGATACTTTTTCTGTAGTTGATTTTGGCTCATTTCAAAAGCCCACTTTAGTTACTACTATGAGAAGCCATGTTATTGATATTTAATCAATCTGTTAAAACTAGTCAAATATTCTAGAGAATTGTGACCATATGAAAATCAATTATCCTTGATGACATGTTTGATATCCTATTCCAGGGTGGGGTGGGGAATTCTTTGGACTTCCATAAACAAAAAGGAATAAAGATATAGGTTAAATGTAAAAACATTAGAAGCTGTGTTTGAAATCGCTCTACTGAAATGTAGGTCCTCAAAACTTGTATACTACCTGTGCAGATGTAATCTTTGCAAATGTAGTCTCTTCTTTTGATCAGAAATTAAGAAGAAGAACAATACTGGTAATAGCTATATGTAAGGAAATGACAAAGTGTTTTTGAAAATGACCTGGTTTAAATAAATGTAAATAAATATAAGAAATATTGGTTGGACGTACATGGTATCTTGAAATGCAAGCATTTTAATTCATGGGAGAAATTTTAGTTGCATGATTAAATAGAAAGTTACAGCACTGCTAGTCTCTTAATCTGTAACAATAATCAGATTACTGATTATTACTCAAAATAGTGATCTGTTAGTATCTCCATTTCCACATTAGTTAGTTCCTGTGTGCAAAGCAGTCATTTTTTTTAGAAAGCCCAGTGCAAGTATAATTCATACACACAGAGAGATTAACCAGGGACATTTTTTTCAAAGCAGCTGTGTCGGCAGTGCAAAAATAATGGCTTCTGTTTTGAAAAACATAGTGATTCAAAAGGTGCTTTGTTTGCATTAATTTTTAAATGCATATTTAGTATTCTTCCAGAAAAGCACTAAACCAGCGGTTCTCAACCTTTTTCAGGCCAAGACCCCACCTGCACCGCCCATGTGCGGCGTGACCCCGACCTGCGCCACGCATGCGTGCCGCAACGGCCCAAACTGCGCATGCACAGCGCGCGTGCGACGGCCCGAACCGTGCATGCGCGGCGCGCACACGACGGCCCGAACCGCATATGCGCGGTACGATGGGCCGAATCGCACATGCGCGGTGTGCACGCGACAGCCGAGGGGAAATGGGGGGGGAAATGGGGGAAAAAATGGCGGACTGCCGTATTTTGCGATCCCCGTGAAACGGTCGTTCGATCCCAAATGGGGTCGCGACCCACAGGTTGAGAACCGCTGCACTAAACCCACCTTCCAACCAGCCTAAACTACAATGAACAAAGGAGGGGGGAATGGGGTCGCAGTTGTGAAGCAGCAGGGAGAAAGCCAAGTCTTTCTTGTTCCATGACACAGCCATCATCACCACCACCACCATCACAGCTGCCAGATAAGTACTATTTGGGTCCAAATCTTCGAGCTGAGATTGACTTAAGAACCAAACAGATAAAGAGGGAGAGTTCATTTTGAAATGGTTTTGGAAGACCATGCCCAGAGAGCTGAGGGGAAGGGCTTTGACCTCAGCAACAGCCCAAAATGGCTAATTGATGCCAGGCTGATCTGATTGCTCTACAGTCACCTTAACAGCATCACTGATATAATAAACACAGAAAGCGTATCAGATTGTATCCACAGCTATGTAAAATGGGCATGACTTTTTGGCTGCTTAAGCATTACTTTAAGGCTGCCTTAGGTACGGCTGGGGATGAGTTGAAGGCAGCATCATGGGGACTTAGAAATAAAAAGGTTGTTGAGGACTATTTGTGCCATGTCTGGGTGCACGTGGGGAAAGGCCCAGTGGTGGGATTCAAATATGTGAACAACCGGTTGTCTGTGTAGATGCTGCTTCTGGAAGTCCATTCTGGGCCTGGGCAACAAAAAATTAGCTATCGGTTCTGCCGAAGTGGTGTGAACCAGCTGAATCCCACCACTGGAAAGGCCCTTGGATAAAATGGCATGTATTTTACTTTTTTGCATTTGTACGATTACACTGTCAGGCCATAATTAAAAATAATGTTAAGAACTTGACCGTACTCAGTTTCACAAATAAGTACATTTGAATTGTTTGGGAATAATTTTATAACTTTGCTGTGTGATTCTATAAGCAGATTTGGAGCAGTGCTTTCCCCATATTAATGCATTTTTTGATAATGTATTTCCTTAAATAATGTATGCAACTGTTGCAGCTGGCTATTTTTTAAAAAAAAAAATCTGTTTTATTGAACCTTCCTTCTTTGCCACTTAGACTTCATAGATTCACACTTTGTGATCCAAATAAAGATAAAGAATCCGGATTTGGCAGCACAAATCACCTGTAGATTGTTTCCTAATTTCCCTGGAGCCCTTGAAACATTTTCATTAGAAATGGAAATACCTTTGAAACTTGAGGATGTGTTGCTACAGACCACACTAGAAAAAGGAAATTAGCAAAATCGCATAGCCTATTCTTAGTGAGAATCTCTTCATTGACTCAAAAGTTTTCTATAGCCCAAACAAGACTTTCTATTTTTTAATGGTAAAATCTGGATCCAGCCCAGTAAGCATAGTTTTGTAGTAAAGTTATACTCCCTATATATAATAAAAGAGCTAAACTGTTAAATATTTGGCAGTATCTTTCCAATTTTGTGTTTTGACAGGAAGAACTGTATTATAGCAGAGCCAAAAAGTTTATAAAATGAAGCACTTTAAATAAATGTTTGTCCAGCTGCCATTTAAAAAATGAGGAAGAGGTTAAGGGGAGAAGCCACAAACACCAATCAGATCTGTAGTAAGAAATACGGAAACCTTCCAACTGTAACAAGGAAAAGTAAATCTATTAACTACAAATTGTATTGGCCTTGTTTCAGGCTAACAGCTTGGTACCGGTAGACGAAATATCAGCACTTAGCGAGGCAGAAGGTTCTCCACAAGAGAAAAACAAAATTAGAAAAGCATGGCAAACTCTTAATAGATTAGTTAGTTGCTTGACCACAAATCAATTTTAGGTTTGCTTTTTTTCTCTCTCTCTTCTCTTTAGCAAGTTACGAGGTTTGATATAGGATGCCATGTAAGTGCCCAACAAAGAAGGTGGAGAGCTAAATGACAGTGCGAGAGAGCAGAGAAAATGATTGGTCTGAGTGAGAGTCAGGTCACCAATTAGAGCAGGAAACCCTTATTTCTGGAGAGCTATTTTGTGAGTTTGTTCTGTTCTAAAGATGGATAGGCTTGGATTCTATTTATATTTGAGAGATTCTTGTGGCTGTACACACTTGCTTTTCTGAATATGGTAGATGCAGAGTTTATTCAGATGTGGGGGCAGCAAGAAGGTTGAAGTCCCAAATAAAGAATGCACTTTTGCAGTATGAGCTTGCAAAAAGCAAGGGTAGCTGGGTTTGAACTATTCCTTTTTCTACTTTTTCAGTTTGGGCAGACTTTCCTAGCGCTCTGTCAATATCTCTTCTATATAGGAAACTAATAAGAATCAACAGATTTTTCTCAATATTGGGTGTGAATTTTTTGAATATTTTTGTTCAATCTAGCTGGAACTGAAGTGGAATTTTCATTTCAATATTCTCACCTTAAATAATAATTAAAAAAAAACTCACACAATTTTTAAGGCAGTCAGTGCCACTGACAATCCTTTCTAGTTAAGAAGCTTAAACACATATATTTACTTCTAGAAATATACATTGCAAGAGTGAAAAATGTCATTTTTTGGATAGGCTAAATATCTAGAACTAAAAATGGTATTAGGGAAAAACTAATTATTGTTCTAAGTTACCTAAAGCATGTGGTATGCTTTAGGTAATTTAGAACAATAATTAGTTTTGTTGATTGTGAAAAGGAGTATATGAAACACCACTCCTTTTTTTTAAAGTTAGAACTTAACCCTTTTTGGCCATACAGTCTAGCACAGGGGTAGGCAACTTTGGCTCTTTTATGACTCGTGGAGTCATGCTGGCTCAGGAATTCTGGGAGTTGAAGTCCACGAGTCATAAAAGAGCCAAGGTTGCCTACCCCTGATCTAGGAGAAAGGCTCCTTAAACTGGAGAATCAGGGCCTTAGAGAAAATAGAGTTATATTATTATGAAGTAGCCAGATCTCATGTTCAAATCAATGTGTGCTAGATTCCATTCCATTTTTTTTTGCAAAAACTTCACTTCTGCTAAAACTTAGAGTACACAAGTAATTCCTGTGTAGGTAAAAATTCTGATGAATGTGACTTTAGACATTTGCTGTTAGAAAACAATAGAGTAATTGTTTTACTAATGTGTACTGCTGTTTTTAGTTGATTGTAGAGGTAATTTTTATTGTACTCTATTGACTTAGGTCAGCAATTTTGGTTTATTTAAAAGTTAGACATGATATAAATAAATAGATAAAAGTACATTGTATCTTAGTTCAAGGACACTTGGAGAAAGCTATTATGGAACCTCTCAGGTTTCTAAGATACATTAAATTACAGGATCTGTGGCTGGCCCTAACCTTTCTATCTGAACATGACCACCTGCCTAAAAGTGATATCTCCATCTTGTTGTTAACTCCATTTGAGATAAATGCCCTCCTATTTCAAGAAGATCAGCTACTTCTTTTAAAGTACAAGTGCCTGTTCATAGCTGAAAGTAGAAAACACATTTGTGGTATTAACTATCCATTTCTTACTTGAATATGTTTATTATATAAGAATATCACTTTCCTTGTTCACTTTAAAAGAAATAAGGCTATATGTATGTCCAATAATTAAATGCCCATGTGGCAGGATGATAAATCATTTTTCTTGTATTCTAAGTTTTGAAATGGATGTAAATTGGACATACCGGTAGTTAAGAAAAAGGGAAAGGAAGATGATTTAGTATAAGGCATCTTTTCCTCGTAGCGTATACCAATTGTCCCTTCATGATAACTATGTATAAACAAACTTAGAAGGAATACCCATGCAAAAGCTTCAACAAATAGGAAACAAACTCACTGACTAGCATATGTACTGGAAAGTCACAGCATCTCAGCTGTAAACATCAGCACAGGATTGTTGGGAGAATATAAAATAGAGTTGCTTTGTGAGGGAGATGCATGGTTTCCGAATGAGAAAGAGATAAAGAGAGATGATGGATGGATGGATGGATGGATGGATGGATGGATGGATGGATGGATGGATGGATGGATGGATGGATGATAGGATCATGGACATCGATTTAAGATCATTGGAATAAAGTACAATATAAATATCCTCTCTATGTCACAAAATTAAGCACACAAATAATTACAATAAAATTGAAAGATAATAAAAATTCAGTGGAACAGATCTTAAAATAGAAGGCAAACATAAAAAGGTTTGATCAAGTCCTATTTATACCTCTGTTAGGTCTGTTTCACAATCAGATTTCCATAAAGGATGGAGGATGTAAAATGAAATCAAGAGATCAATTGACTGCAGGGGGATTTAGTTTTCAGTGGTTAAGATTGAAGGTGGACAACATTTGGAATTGAACAGCACAGGACAGAATTTGAAACTTCACTATGTGCATATGAACATGTAACTGCTAAAATTATACATTAGTTGAACTTTGAAACAGAAGAAGAACAAGTGAAAGAGTGTGATAAACTGGGCTAAGAACTCTAGATATAATTTATTGATAAAACTGGGAAAATATGTTGCTGAAAAGACTGAAATGTACATTATGTTATAATATAAAAGAGAACTTTTATAAAATGATTTATTAGAACAGAGGTCCCCAACCCCCGGTCCATGGACCGGCACTGGGCTGCGGCATACCCAAAACCGGGCCACAGAAACAAGCAAAGCCCCATCCATGGGATGCAGGCAGCACACGAAACCACGCCCCCTCTGGTTCACAGAAAAACCTCTCCCCACAGAACCGGTCCCTGGTGCCTAAAAGATTGGGGGCCTCTGTATTAGAACAAATACCTAGAATGTGTAAAGGTACTTCAAATTTATGTTGGAAATGTAGAGAACATGAAGGGTCATTTTATCGTGCTTGGTGGATCTGCAAAAAAGTCATAACATTTGGGGTTCAGATACATAGAATGATATAAAGAATTTTGAAGATTAATATTCAGTTGAAATCAGAACTGTTCTTATTGGTTCTAGCGGATAGTCAATAAGAGAAGAGTTGTGGAAGATTGTTCTTGTATATGATAACTGCTGTGAGATTATTATATGCCTAAAAATGGAATACCCACAATGGAGGAATGGCTGGTAAAAATGACAGAATTAGCAGAAATGGCAAAATTGACTTGACTAGAGGAAAAACAATAATTACATTTATTAGTGATTGGACTTTTTGCTGAAGGAAGAAAAAATGAACTTTTGATTTATGGGTTTAATAATTAGAAAGGGTAAACAATTGAAAGAAGGAGGCTATTTTGTAAGTTTATGGAGACAGGGTAAAGCATAAATGTACTTACAATTGCTACTAAAGACCAGAACCTTTCCCCTTTCCCCTTCCCTTCCCTTTCTTCTCTGCTGTATTTCTTTTCACTTTTTTTTACTCATTACTTTTCTTTAACTTTCCTTACTTTTCCCTTTTGAAATTCATATTTTTATTCTTTAACATTTCTTTAATAAAATTATATATTTTTTTAAAAAATCAAATGATCATGATAGAAAGGCTTGTGTCTATGTTTCTCATGATGTTGAAAGGAAAGCAATGTTGTTTCCATTCAAGATGAAGGCTCCCTCTTCCCTTTTGCAGAAACAGAAGCTCATATAAGTGTTGCAAATTCCAACACTTCAAATACTGTTTAATCCAGCTACATTATTAAACATATGCTTCATATTTTCTAGTTGAATTTATGATCCAAGAGTATTAACTTAGGGTACGCAAGCTGGTACCCATCTTATGTTTCAAACTACAGCTCTCAAATATTTTGAGTCGTGACTAAAATGACAGTTATAGTCTGAAACATCTGGATGTATCCTTAAATCCAAGAAGAAACTGTTACTCATTTGTTCTTATGACTTTTTAATATCATTTCTTTAGTTTTCAGAATTTTTCCCAGAGAAATGGATGTATTAAACTTTTGCTGTGAAAATGCCAGTGTTTTGGCACTGTAAATACTAAGTTACTTATTATAGCAAAAGTACAACTTAGGATTCAGAAACCTTGTGCCATTATGTATATTTAACCTCTAAGGCAGGGCTTTTCAACCTTTTCACCCATTATACCACTTTTAGGATATGGCAATATCCAAGTATCACCAGTCACCTAGCAAGGTGTCAAAAACTTGATGACAAAAAAGGGGGGAAAGTGATGAAGTATAGGTAGTCCTCGACTTACAACAGTTCGCTTAGTGACTGTTCGAAGTTACAATGGCACTGAAAAAGTGCCCCCCCAAGGCACAGCTGAGCAAGACACCTGCCTCTACCCGGCGGCACTCTTTCTTCTGTCCGAGGTTTTCATTGTTGTGAGCATTTCTATTGAGGATTGGCAGCGGGGGTGGGGCGGAGGGGGTGTTTGGTTTTTATTTCCCCCGTCTGCTGGGTGATTGCAGCAGGTTTTGGTCATTTCACATGACCCTGGGACACTGTGACCGTCATAAATATGAATCAGTTGCCAAGCATCTGAATGTAAATCACAAGATCCTGGAGATGCTGCGCCGTTCTTCAGCTGGAATCTGGTGCTGATCCTGGTGCTTCCACTGAGCCCTGACAGCCCCGAAGAAGCGCTGATCTTGGCGCTTCCGCTGAGCCCTGACAGCCCTGCAGCTCCAGCCATCTCTTGCTCAGGCTTGTGTGGTGCTGCCACCTGTTCAGCTCATTCCCTTCCCCCACTACCACTTTTCTAGAATGGTCACGTACCACCTGCCAGGTGCCAATATATCACAGGTGGTACCCATACCACTGGTTGAAAAGCCTTGCTCTAAGATGCCACAAGGTTGTTGTATGCTGCAGGATTGTTTAATTGTTCATAATGAAATATTTTTACCAATCAGAGTTTCAAAAAATTCTGCACAGTGCAAGATGAGCCTAAAGACCTGCATGATTGCCCTTAAAATAAAAATAATTGTATTTGGTGGAATATTCCCAAGAAATGAAATGTATGTACGTTATTTTTGGTTCTTGGTTAATCCTACTGAGTTTTCAGTTCAGAAAAAAATGTATTCCAGAAGAAAGAGCTTTGAACATTGTTATCATCTTGGAAAATTTATTCTGATATGTGTATCCACTTTAAATTTTAAAAAAAATGTAAATAGTGCAATACATATTGTACTAGAACACGCAACATGAAAATTAAACTATAGTAATGTACTTGCTGGTAGTGAAATTTAATTCAAAATGTATATTCATGTATTCATTAAATACAGAGTACTTTATTTTATCCTTTTTATTTAATTACACATCACACAGATGAATATTTGAAACCTTTTAGAGTAGTTATGTTGTAACTGTAATAAAATGGCTTAATATCTTTAGTTATCTGTAAATGATGGGCTAATTTAAATCAATTAAACTGTTTCATTGATTAGAGGATACCGATATAATTTAAATAACATAGTTAAATACGCCTTTGAAATCCAGTTCATGAAACTACAGAATCTACAATGTTTTCTTAAACATTCTGCATAGAGTTATTTCTGTCCAAGCTGATAATACTCTGCATGTGTTTTCTCACAGTTGCAAGATGCAATCAAGGCTAGCAAAGGTGTGACTTCAGCTATTGACCTATGTCGTTGCCATGGAAACAGCGCACTGGAAGCTCTAGAATGTTTCCCTCCCTCTGAGGCCAGATCTGCCTTAGAAAACATTGTTTACGCTGTGACAAGATTTTCATAATGTAGAATTGGGGGGGAAAAAAACTGCTGTTCATTTGTGGAAACGAGCCAAACAGAACAGGTGATTGCAAAAGTCAGATCTGCCATTGCTAGGGATCCAAATGCATTTGTGGCTTTAAAAAAAAGTGTTTCTGTTCCATTCACTGCATTCCCAAATGAACACATCTCCTTCAGAACTGCTACAAACAAAATTAGGGAAAAAAGGTCAAACAGTTTTCAGTTGTCATGCCAGAAGCACACTTGAGGCTGCACTGGTAGAAATAATTAATGACACTAGCTTCTGTGACCTCAGCAAATGGACAGGAAATAAGTCCTTTATTGATTGGACATAGTCAGGGATGGCGCCAGCATGGTGGCCTGTGGTTTTCCTAAAGAAGAGAAGACAGAGGGGGCCATGAAGCTGCAGGTGTTGGGAGCAGTGGTTTCCACGTTTATTAGAAAGCTGGGTGCTTAAAAGTAGAATTTATGTAGCAATTTATCAACACAAAAGGGAGCTTGATGAATTGGCAGAAAGCGGATTTTTACCCAACTACACGAAACGTTTCTGTAGGAGTTTTTCTGTGCACTGAAATATAAAATCACCTTATAACTATTATGTTTAAACAGGTCGCTGAAAGAGCATTGTAAGTATGGAAAGCCCTTATTGTGATGTTGAATTGTTTTTGAAATTCTGTTCTGTTCTTTTTTTGTGCAATTCTGATTAAAAAAATGGAGCTTTAAACAGTGATTGCTTTTTCTATATTGTACAAAAATAAATACTGTACTTTCTTACATTTATCAAGAAATTTACTCAGTTTTCATTTTTGCCAAATGTTAAATCAATTTTTGCTTCAGTTCTCTATCATAAAGGATTAAATGATAGTTCTTTCTCTCTTCCCTCTGTACAGGATTTCATTCCCTGAATGGATGTATAAGAAGTGTTTTAACCTTACTGTGTCAAATGTTAAAAGTCCAATTACAGAGAGAATACATGGTATATCAGAAGCCTGCAATCAGACACTGTCTCTATTTTGTTCATAGGAGATGAATTTTGTGGTTTGCATGCTTGCAATCTGAGAACATCGTTGACAAGAAGGCTGAGTTTACATAAATGATCCAGATTGAGACTCAGCTACCTTTCTTCCTTGTGTGGTGTAATTACAGCCCAATCTGGAGACAGCTAGCACAGCAAACAGATTTCATTACATTGCTCTTTCAAACACTAAGTGGAGTTATTTTAGTTAATTTTTTTTCTCTGTGTCTCTCTAGTGATGTGTCATACACCTTCTGCATAATGGCAAATATTTCACCAACAGAAACATTATTTTTTAAAGTTGAAGATTTAGTTTCACTTATGAGATGCACAGGGGGAATTAATGCATTTTCAAACCTTGACTAGCTAGACTGGACTTCTAGTACTTTCCTTGTCTACAAAAATATTATCACACTATTAGTATTTAGTAATTACATGAATAAATCAAACTATTTCAGTCCTAAGGAACATTCAGTTTTGAAGGAAGGATGGATGGACAGATGGATAGCAATTTTTTTGTTTCGAATATATTTTATCATTAAGGGTTACTTTGAAAAAATTAGCACATGTAGCATAATAATTTGAAATTTATGCAATTATTATCAACATTAGACTACATGTGCCACCAATCTAATCTTATAGCAGTCCTTGTAATAAATATGTAAATAGTACCCACAAAAAGGACACAGAAACATTACAGCTAAATTATTAAGATATTCAAATTCCGATAAAAGTAGATGGGAAACAGCAATAGCCACAAAATTGTCAGAATTTTTAAGTACTTCAATTTTTATTTAACAATATTGTCTTCTTAGCCTAACAATTGCTTGATCTATGGAGGACTTTCCAGCTACAGATACATATTTATCATCTGATAAGTTACACAATGGACCTCAGGAGGAAGTTATGTCATGTAAACAGAAAACTTCTCATGAAATCTTAATTTTCTATACTTTCAGGCATCTGAAAATAAGAGTGTTTGGTATTATACTGTAGTATTTAACTTCCACTACATCTTTTTTTTAAAAAAAAATCTGAATTGGATTCTGAATCTTCAGAATAATTTACATACACCAAATGAAACATATTGTAAGTCACCCAGACCAGAGTTACCATATGGCAAAATAGGTGGCTAATAGGTGGGAGTTTTGTACTTCAGGGGGGGGGATATGTGGCTAATGATGGTTGTGATGATATTGAAACTAGTTGTTCCTTGACATTGACATTTTAGAAATCATGCTTAATTTTGATATAAACTTTTTATTCATCTTTAAAAGTTTGTTTTCTAAGTATTAATGTTAATAATCTCTAGTCAATATTGTATGAATACTGTACTCAATATAATGTATAAACTATGTTTTATAATAATAAAGTAAAACCAAAGAAGAAAAAAGCTCCCCTTGATACTTGTACAGGAGTACTCCATACCATACTTTTAGGCAGAGAACACGTGCTAGATCAGGGGTAGGCAACCTTGGCTCTTTTATGACTCGTGGACTTCAACTCCCAGAATTCCTGAGCCAGCTATGCTGGCTCAGGAATTCTGGGAGTTGAAGTCCACGAATCATAAAAGAGCCAAGGTTGCCTACCCCTGTGCTAGATCAAGGGAAGCCGCCAATCTTAGCACCTAATAGCAGTAAGAATGCTTTAAAGAAAATAATCATTTTCTCATGGAAATAATTTCATTTTAGAGATATGTGAAGATATCTTGGAACAGACTGAAAAAATAATGTCTTGGTAGGCAAAATCAAGTTTCATTGGAGAGTTCAGTGAAAAACATCTGCCAATTGAACTATAGGAAGTTGAAGATATATTTGAATAGATTTTCTGTCATGCCTTACAACTGCAAAATCATAAGTTGCCAATTTCTATACAAACTCGCTTCTAATGAAGTTTTCTTGCTCTGATATGTAAACCAATACCTAGTTCAATATATAACTGAAGATTAAAAGGGGCAAGAAAATCAATTATGTAAATAAGTATAAATTTAAAAATGGTACAATGCATCTGCAAGAGATAGCATATAATCTTCCGTTCAAAGTTTGCTGATGTGTATCATAATATTTCTACTTATTCATAAGGTTTTTAGATCTGAATTTATTTTATATTTCAGGCATTGGAATCTCTAACTGAGAGCAAATCATAATCTCTTTCTCCTGAATCTATGATGGTTTCTTTCAAAAAACTGTTAACTATTTTAGGAAACATGATCAAGTGGCTCAGTTCTGTTGGGAATGTGTTAGAAAGCACTCCATTTCCTGAATTAAGTTTTTCAGTCTGTAATACTGTAATTAGTACAGGCAGAATGCAGAATCTGATCCATTCTGTAAATCTTTTGAGATAGCTGAAACCTAACAAAAACAATCAGCAGTGTACTGCTGGAAAATATAGCATATTCCTTGCTCACACCACATCTAAATCCTACTGACCTTTGTTATGTTTACTTTCAATGACAGATTTTTTTCCTAAGAGACACACTATTTTTATGGTACATACAGAGTTTTTATTCAATGTTTCTATTAAAACACTTCATAATGAAAGTGTCTTGGGTTACTTCTGTCATCCATTAGGAGTGGTATTTTATTTTGAAAGACCTGGGGGTGAAACCAAGTGTTTCCATATATAATTATTAACAAGGGACTCATAAATACTTCTGTATTAGGTCAATGTATCCTCTATGCCCAACAGGACATCAATATCCGTTTTGTTTATTGAAGGATTATTAAGAAATGAAATATTCAAGCATGTAACAATTCATTCTCTAATTCTATAGAGTGTTTTGAATGCAATACAAAACTTGGTGGCTTGATCAGTAAATTCACATGGCTTAAATCTAAAAGAAAATAAATCTAATGAAGTGGGAATGAGTATACATTAAAGTAAAATATGTTGTTTTTGTAATTGTTTTTCATACTCTTCTAAGATTACTCAAATGCTGTATTATGGTCAAAGATCCACATAAGGAAAGAGGGGGTACAAAGAATTAAAAAGCATAAAAATGCATCCAAATAAAAAATATTAAAATTCATATTAAAAGCTGAAAATATATATTTTTGTATGTATATTGTGTTATACATGTATTGTGATCTACATATATCCTATACCCATATCCTGCTCCTACCCCTCCTCTTTGATTGCTTTTAATTTTTTATTTCTTTTAGCTTTTTAATATTTGTTATTAAATAAAAATATGTTTTATTTTGATGTATCTTTTATGCTTCTTAATTGTTTGTACCCCGTTATCCTTTGACAGTGATAAAGATTTGATTTGGTGATGTGCTATATAAAGACATTCTCTGCATTAGTCAAAAGAATACTTTGGCTCCCCCATGTGTAACAGATTCTCTCACATCCACAACATTTCTGAATAAATTATGTCAATACCTTTTTAATGCTTGTGCTTGAATAATTCTTCCATAATAGAAAAATTGAGTGTTGTTTTTTAAACATCTTTAATACTTGTCAATAATATATTATTTAATTGTATAACTTGTGCTGCTTGATAAAGTACATCATTTTGTGAACACCGTCCATTTAAAATATTTTGCTTGTTGCAGTATAAGAGATTTGATAGTTTTAAAAAACTGAGGGTGGGGATAGACAGAATTTTATCTCCCTTCAAATCAACCAATGAAATTGATGGGAAAATGTATGTACAATAGTGGCCAAAATTGTGGAAACCTTTTGGGGAAAGTGTATTTTTGAGGTTTTATGGCTAATAAAACCACTTTTTGGGGAGTAGTACCATTAAATTATATATCAATGGAAAGATAATTTAATCAAGAATGTAATGCAACAAAGTTTGTTCAATTATCTGTACTGTATTCTATGAAACGTTATAGCCAAATAACCAGAAAAAGGAAGCACAACTTGCTTAGGTTGATATCAGGTAGCTTTCCTTCATCTGATTGTAGTCAATGAGCACAAATGTTTAGAGAGCCAATCAGGTGTCATCTTGTTTTGGCATGAGCCAATCAGATCACAGTGGGATTCAGTTATTGATGTCATGTATTAAAGCTGAGAGGAGGACATTTCTCAGTGTGTTATGTGATCGCTATCAAGTTGGTTGGGGTTTTTTGTGTTCTTTCATTTAGTGAGCTTGTAAAACATAATAAAATTAAAGTAATGGTGCAAAGAGTTGACTGGTTGCCCAGAAAGCAATGTAAAATAGTATTATTAAATGAACAAGCTTACAGTTATAAGAAATTAGAAGAAAAATTGGTGGAAACTTAACCAAAGGTGGCATTTCTACTGTACACTTTTCCCGAAAGGTTTCCACAATTTTTGCCACTACAGTATAATTACAGAATGTAGTAAACCTATCAAATAAACCTGTAGAAGATGTGATAATTAGCGCAGCTAATTTTAATGGTTTTAAAAGGGAGATGGATTAATTCATGGAGGATGGTCTATAATTGGATACTAGACCTGAGATTCAATGTTATCTCCGGATTTCAAACAATTTCAATTTCAAGCAAAAGCTGCAAGTCTCAAAGGTGCTTTTTCAAAAGGAACTGGACTATGTTTTTTCCTTGAGGAAGAAAACATTTCACTTCTCATCCATGAAGCTTCATCAGTTCTGATTGGATGGTGGAGAGAATGGAAGGATTAGTTCTGACAGGATGGGGGAGGGATGGAGGGATCATATTTTTTTTGCAGTCATCTGGTTGTTACCACTCTCTGAGAGCTGTTGAATTCACTTGCGGCTTTGTCTGCACCCTCAGGGTCACCTGAATCAGTGCAAATGGGTATGGAGTCTTCTTGAAACTGCTGAAAGGACTGCATTGTAGACAAGAGATAAGTGGTGTATTCCTCTCCCTCTGTTGAGGGAGAGCTGTTCAGTTTTAACACTGATGGCCTCTTTCACCCCTTTCAAACCAATGGCCCTCTCTATTCAGAATGTGGATTTTAATGTCTTCAAGAGTGACCTTTGTCTTTCAAATGTAGATGTACCACTGAATCTTGTCCTGATGGGTTTGTTCTCCTAAGTTGTGCCGTGTATCTGTGAAGTGATGGTTTTGTTTCTCCAATGTACAGATCTGCACATCTCACTGCATTGAATTGCATTTATCACATTGCTCATATTGTGTTTTATCCTTCTGTCTTAGTGTATTCTTGGATTTAAAGTGTGCATGTATGCTGTGTTGGTTGAAAATTCTCCAGAGCTTTTCAGATGTTCCTGCAATATATGGAATTGACATTGCTTCGTTTGTTGTTCTCTTCTTTGTTATGGAGGAGCTCCTGCTGGGTCTTTTGCTGGCTTTGATAAAGGCCCAGTTGGGATTGCTACAAATGCTGGTCTATGATGGGCTTTGGCTCAATGTAATATAGCTATTCTTAAATGTAACCTTTATTTGGATGACTGGGCTATGTCCCTCACTATTTGAAGATCAGAGAAATAAATTAATGCTTCTGTAATACAAAACAGCCCACAATGTTGTTTCAATGAGAAAGGAAAATACATTTATGGGATCTTCTTTCAGTTTCCCTTTTTATAAAATAAATGATTGAGATTTCAGGAAAACCTGTCCAATTTCATTCTGTGTTTCTGGTAGGTTCTTATCTGAGCCTACTTTCTATTCATATGCACACAGACTCTTCACTGTTCTAGTATTTATAATCTACTAAACAATGACAATATGCAACAGTAAAAAGGTATGCATTTCATATGCAAATCAATGGCAATAATTTTACACAATTGCTAACTTGCTTGCATCATTATGTTAACAGAAGCATAACAAAGTGGATGCCACAAAGAATGTTACCAAAATGTGCTCTTTTTTAAAAAAAAGACTGTTCTCCTCTTTACATTTTACTATAGTTAATATTGCAGTTTAGTCAATGATAACAAGTAACACAGAAATATATTATTGGCTGTATTCATATTAATAAACATACCTAATAATTTAAACTATTACATTAACTTCCCAATCTTAAATGGTTCTGCTAGCACATCACCTTGCAGTAGTGGATGAACAATGAATGTATCACAATTATGTATAATTTATTGAGTCTAGATTTCCCATAAAGCACAAATAAATGAATAAAAAGTAACAATTATTTATAGTGAGAGTGAACTTAGTTGTTTCAATATGGATATTTATGTAACCAAGCTTAGTATTATCCTAATACTTTGTGCTTGGTAAGGTTCAAAAATATGTAAGGAGGGTAGGGTCTTTCAAAGGTTTTAAAAAAGAGCACAGAACGTGCTTAGCAGCAATGTGAGATGAAAAACTGAGATGAAAAATCGGGGGAAGAGATCTCGCTTATAATTAATCTACAGTTAAACTGAGATGAAAAATCAGACGAGGAAATCATGTATCTGGAAGAAAACAGAATATTGGAGGAAGATTTGGGGGAGGGAGAGATCTCGCTTATAATTAATCTACAGCAGGGGTGTCAAACTGCGGGCCCATGGGCCAGACGCATCACATGAAAGCCGCTCCCACCCCATTGCTGGCAATGGCAAAACCGGCCTGATACGTTGCGCAACATCACGTGACATCGTGAGTTTGACATGCCTGTTCTACAGTGTTAAGAGAGGAAAGAGGACATCTTACAAGTTCATATAGTTAGAAAGTTGTAATGATTTTACAAGGTCCAAAGCCAGTTGAGGATATGCAGTTATGCATGATTTGAAGCCACTGTACTCAAAACATCATTTGGTCAAATTAATGTTGGATATCAACTGGGAGACAAACTCTGCACCAAGTGGAAGATCAAACAGATTCCTGACAAACCTAGCAGACAACTTTGTCTCCCAAAAAGTAGAGAAGGGAATTAGGGGATTAGCCATTTTGGATCTAATTCTCACTAACAGAGATGAAATGATAGAAGGTGTTGAAGCCACAGGAACCTTGGGAGGAAGTGATCATGCAATATTGGAATTCAACATTATGGAAGCACAAGCAATAGAACATAGTCAGACTAGAGTCTTGGACTTCAAGAGAACTAATTTCAGTAAACTTAGAGAGGGCTTGGGAAGGATTCCATGGATGAGAATCCTCCAGGGGAAAACAACGCAAGAAGCTTGGCAAATTTTGAAAAGCAAGATAATAGAAGCCCAGTCTAGCTCAATACCAACAAAGAGGAAAAATAACAGCTCTCAAAAGAAACCAGCATGGCTGCATAAAGAACTCTCTGTCAAATTGAAAGATAAAAAGGACAAGTATAGAAAGTGGAAAGAGGGGCATAACTAAATCAGAATATCAACAAATAGGCTGAGCCTGCAAAGATGAAGTGAGGAAAGCCAAGGCTCAAAATGAACTAAGGCTTGTGACCAAAGTCAAAAATAACAAAAAAAAGCTTCTTTCAACATGTATAAAAGAAGAAAAAAGTGAAGGAAATGATTGGTCCATTAGTGGGTGAAAGTGGTAAGAAGCTGGCTAGCAACAGGGAGAAAGCAGAACTATTTAACTCGTTTTTTGCATCTATCTTTACACAAAGGTAAAAAATAGACCAAACTATCAAAAATAGTGCCATAAAAAACAATATAGAAACACAAGATAGGCAAGAAAATAAGTGAGTACCTGTCCAGCCTAGACGAGTTCAAATCACCAGGACCAGATGGATTACACCCCAAGGTTCTCAAGGAACTGGCAGATGTGATCTCAGAACCACTGAACTATATTTTTCAAAGATCTTGGAGCACTGGGGAACTACCAGAGGACTGGAAAAGAGCTGATGTAGTTCCCATCTTCAAAAAAGGAAAAAAAATGGATCCAGGAAATTACAGACCTATCAGCCTGACCTCAATACCTGGGAAGATTCTGGAAAAGATAATCAAACAACGAATCAGCGAATACCTAGAGGCAAACAAAGTCATTACTAAAATCCAACATGGGTTTGTCAAAAACAGATCATGCCAGACAAATCTTATTGCATTCTTTGACCAAGTGACAAAATTAGTGGATCAGAGGAATGTTGTGGATATAATTTACTTGGACTTCAGTAAGGCATATGATAAAGTAGATCACAACCTACTACTTGATAAGATAGAAAAATGTGGGTTAGACAGCATCACCACCAGATGGATTCGTAGCTGGCTGACCGGCCGTACTCAGCGTGTGGTCCTCAATGGAACTGCATCTACATGGAGGGAAGTGTGTAGGGGGGTGTCCCAAGGCTCTGTTCTAGGCCCAGTGCTCTTCAACATCTTCATCAATGATTTGGATGAGGGGATAGATGGGGAACTCATCAAATTTGCGGATGACACCAAACTAGCAGGAATAGCCAACACTCCAGAAGACAGGCTTAAGATACAGGAAGACCTGGACAGACTTGAACACTAGGCGCTATCTAATAAAATGAAATTCAGTGGTGAAAAAAGTAAGGTTCTACATTTAGGCAAGAAAAACCAAATGTACAGGTATAGTATAGGGGGTACCTTCCTCAATAGTAGTAACTGTGAGAGGGATCTCGGAGTCCTAGTAGACCAGCGGTTCTCAACCTGTGGGTTGCGACCCCATTTGGGGTTGAATGACCATTTCACGGGGGTTGCCAAACAATGCAATCCGCCATTTTTCCCCTTTTCCTTAGCTGTGCTACACCATTTTTTCCCCTTTTCCTTAGCTGTACTACTCCCTTTTATTCTATTGGCTTTTGAAAGCCAACAGAATAGACTCTCTTGAATAGAGTCTAATTCTATTGGCTTTCAAAAGCCAATAGGAATTGTCCAGGCTGTCTCTGCCCTGCTGAGCCCACCAAAAGTCCCAGTCTGCAAACGGTGCTGCAAGTTGTCTGCAGCGAAGGCGAGCGGCCCAGAACTTTCCACCCCTCCCTGCTGAGCAATTACTAAAAATGTAAGTAAAAGAGGGCCGGAGGTGGGAGGCCGGCGGGCGCAGGGAGGGCAGCTGGCGCACGTGGGGCCTGGCAGGTGCCTTACCTCCCATGGGCTGGGCCAGCTGGTGGCCCAGCCGGTGGTCACCCTGCGCTGTCGCTGCTGCTTGCCGCGGCCGCCCAGGAGCGCCTGGGCGGGCCTGCCTGCCACCGCCCCAAACGGGCGGCAGTGAAGGTAAGGCTAGCGTGGCAGCAGCGGGCGCAGGGAGTTTTTGGCGTGCGTGGGGCCCGGCAGGTGGCTTACCTCCCTTGGGCTGGGCCAGCTGGTGGCCCAGTCCGTGGTCGCCCTGCGCCGTTGCTGCCGCGGCCGCCCAGGAGCGCCTGGGCCTGCCTGCCGCTGCCCCAAACGGGCGGCGGCTTACGCCTCGGCCGGTGCAGGGAGCAGCACACGCATGTGCGGCGCAGGAGGTAGCACCGCGCATGCGTGGTGCTTGACAGATCGGGGGTCGCGACCTAAAAAAGGTTGAGAACCGCTGTAGTAGACAATCATTTAAATATGAGCCAGCAGTGTGCTGCAGCTGCCAAAAAAGCCAACACAGTGCTGGGCTGAATTAACAGAGGGATAGAATCAAGATCACGTGAAGTATTAATACTTTACAATGCCTTGGTAAGGCCACCCTTGGAATACTGCATCCAGTTTTGGTCACCACAATGTAAAAAAGATGCAGAGACTCTAGAAAGAGTACAGAGAAGAGCAACAAAGATGATTAGGTGATTGGAGGCTAAAACATATAAGGAACGGTTGCTGGAATTGGGTATATCTAGTTTAATAAAGAGAAGGACGAGTGGGGATATGATAGCAGTGTTCCAATATCTTGGGGGCTGCCACAAAGAAGAGGGAGTCAAGCTATTCTCCAAGGCCACTGAAAGCAGGACAAGAAGCAACGGATGGAAACTGATCAAGGAGAGAAGCAACTTAGAACTAAGGAGAAACTTCCTGACAGTTAGAACAATTAACCAATGGAACAACCTGCCTCCAGAAGCGGTGAATGCTCCAACACTGGAAGTTTTTAAGAAGAGACTGGACAGCCATTTGTCTGAAATGGTGTAGGGCTTCTGCCTGAGCAGGGGGTTGGACTCAACGACCTCCAAGGTCCCTTCCAACTTTATTATTATTATATGATGATGATGATGTAGGGTATATTGCAAAGCATAAAGCCACCATTTTGACAGTGATAGCATTGAAAATACACCATAGGTTTTATTTCATATTTAAATATTTGTTATAAATAAAAAGCTACACATTGGTAGTTTTATCTGATTTACTTAAATAAGATTACCTTTTATTTTATTTTGCAAATAGCTTCAAATTTTCAGTTAAAATAAACTAGTGCAGGGATGGCAAACCTTTTAGAGACCGAGTGCCCAAATTACAACCTGAAGCCCACTTATGTATTGTTGGCTGCCAGGTGGGCATGGCCCATTGGGTGGGCGTGGCTGCAGTGGTAACAGCAGACTGGGTGGGATTAAAAAGTTGAATAAATTCCAACTTTGCGAGATCTTTTTTTTTCCTGGGAGAAGTTGAAATTGATTGATTGAACCTTTTTTGTTTTGCACACGGCAGCAGAGGCCTAAAGCGAAAAGGTTTTATAAAACCCAGCTGAAGGCCAAGGACTGGGACAACAGCACACATGCCCACAGAGAGAGCTCTGTGTGCCACCTGTGGCATGCCTGCCATAGGTTCGCCACCACAGAACTAGTGTTTCCAAAGACCATCTAGAGCACTTCTGGAATATCATCTTAGGTTTCCCTTCTCCCAGCATGGAATTCATTGGCATAACTAAACAAGACTTGAAGGAAAAAAACATATGTGTCTTTCCTACAAGTTTGCAACTGCCTTCCTTGATTTAAGAAATTGCAGATAGGTGTCTCCTCCCTCACTCTAAAATACATTACCTTCAAATCCAAAGCTTTGCATTGTCCTAGAACATTATTAATTTTTGAAGCCAAGTACTGTAGCAGATACATAGAAATCAGGCTAGAACAAAACTGGCAAGATCATAGAACAACAGTTGAAGATGCTGAATAGTGTCTGCTTTTAATGTTCTTTCAGTAGGCATTACTTGTGTCCATACTAAATTGGGAGTGGACAACAGGAGGAGGGAGTCCAAATAATATACTGTAGTTCCAGTATTTGATCTTTATAGTATAATTGCAGGTTTCTTTGTGCTTTACAACCCCATTGAATGGTAACTTTTCAAGCTCTAGTTATGCAAATTACTTAGCTTAAACCAATCATATAGTCTTTTGGAACAAATCTATTCACATCTACTCCAAAAGCCACTAAGCTCAATGGTGCTTATTCCAAGATACAAGGACGTCAGATTACAGCATAAATTTATCCTCTTTCTTTTGAAGCAGAGTTTAAAATGGTTATTCTTCTTACGTAGTTTAAGATTGGTAACATAGACTAGGAATAGCAAATTTCCATAGATTAAAATTCCATAGATTAGAGCATAGATTAAATCAGCAAATTTAGAATTGTTATTTTGTACATTGTAAAAGATTTAAATTCTATGGAAAAAAATGACAAAAATAGAAATAGATCTTCCTCTGGAAATATGTAACAGTTCAGTAGCTCCAAATGGAATTCACAGATCTCTTGAAAGTAGAAATCAAATAAAAATAAAGCAGTCAATGAATAAATAATAATTAAGTTTATAAATTAATTTTAGAAAATAAATTTGACATAATACAAACCAATGAACCAGAAGCACAAATATTCAAAATGGTTGGCTGTAACCTAAAAACGTGCAACTTCGTTCTTTAGGCACCCAACACTTTTCTCTGCAGTTTCTCAGAAAGTGAAGTTGCCCGACACTTCCAAATGAAATAATTACAAGGCAGAAATGCTACAGAGTTTTACTATGAAAATTTCAGAATGTGATTATTATAGCACTGATTTTATTTAACCATGATTCTTCAAAAAATTCTTTCAATTACAGATCAGCTACAGGTTTTTTCTTTTAGCATCTAAGAGTAACTTAAGGGCATTGAAAAGGAAACAAGCACTTCTAAATAAATGCTTTGGTTACAAATATCCAAATAACTTATTTTATAGATATGAAAATATGTGGAAAACAAACTTACAAATACTGGGCAGTATACCTGAAGTAGGCTTGCATATTATTTCCTTTCAATCTTAGGGGGGGAAAATTAAATAACATTCTGGATGGATAATAAAGATCCTGCAGGGTCCCTTCTGGGCCTAAGTCCCCTTTTAGCAGTGGTGCCTGAGGCCAATACTACATTGTAGAAATTAGAAGTAGTTCAAATTGGATTTTTTTTGTTTATTTCAGAAACATAGGTGTTCAGAAATCTGCTTTTTTTCTATTTTGTGTATCCATGTTTTGCTAGATATAATGTAAAACATTTTCAGGTTAGCAAAAACTACAGAACTAAGTACAATTATTTTAATACACTATTTACACTTCAAATTAAAGAAATATCTGTTGTTGTTTTTTGATACATGTGAAAAACATATCCTAACAAGTTAATATAGGGGTAAAGAAAACTAATCATTACTAAAATCCACTGCCTAAGACTGGATTTCAGTAGATTTAAGTTGTTGATATTTTCAAGTTAAATTATCCGGATTTGGTTTATAATATGCTAAAATGAATTCACTTTAATGTTTGGAGTTTGGAAAATATATCTATGATATATTCCATACTAATACCCAAGGCTGCTATTGATCATTTCTGTCTTAGATGAATTAAGGTTCATTTTGAATACTGACAAAATATAAACTAAGTCATAAATTTGACTGGAGGGAGAATATAAAGATGAGGAATTTGTGGATTCTAGAACACAAAATGACACTCAAATGAACTGGTTAAACAGTAACAGTAAAAATGCTTTAAAATTAGATCTATTGGGAGAAAAGTCAAAAGAGAAAACAGTAAGAGACAAGTGCATAAAATATACAGTCATGTATAATACAATTGATACATCGTATAATTTACCATATTAGTACATCATTTATTTTCATTCCTTTTATAACTATTTTATAAATGGACAATGTTGTCCCTACGCTATCTGCTTTCTTTTGATAAAAGTGGTTAGGAGCAACTATCAAAACTAATAGCTAAAAGAATAAATTGGCTGTATTTTAAACAAAAACTCTTAGTTAATTACCATAATCATGTATTATTTTCTGTTCATTATGGCATGTAAGCCAAATATTGCAGCTTCTTTGTCACTAAGTCCTATTTTTTTATCATAGATTCTTAGTTTTTTAAGATATGCAAATATAGCAACAGATTCTGTAGCAATACCTGGTTTCTAGAAACAAGGAATATGGACTTCCTGTGCACCACTATGACTTCCTCTGCATTAGTGCAAGAACGTATGAGGAAGAACAGAAATATTTCATACTTCAAGTAGTAATTCCTTAGGAAATTATTCTTTGAATTTTTAAAATAGAAATACTATATAGGTAGACAAACTTTAGTACATACAATACTGCCCCAGAGAAAAGCTATTATCCCGAATAGGAGAAACCTTCCTCCAATATAGGTAGTCCTCTAAGTCAGGGGTCCCCAACCACTGGTCCGTGGACCAGAACCGGGCCGCGGCATGCCAGCAACTGGTCCGCACAAAGAAAGCCCCATCCGCGGGATGCAGGCAGCACACAAAACCACACACCCTCTAGTCTGCAGAAAAACCTCTCTCCACAGAACCGGCCCCTGGTGCCCAAAAGGTTGGGGATCTCTGCTCTAAGTTACAATTATAATTGAGCTGAATTTTGTTTATAAGTCATAACGGTCATTAAGCAGATCACATGACCACGCCCAATTTTCCTTTTTTGCAGCAGTCATAAAGCAAATGTGATGGTCATTATTGAACCCCTTGGTTGCTATGGGGAGTTTTTTGCCAGAAACTGAAAGTAAATACTGGTTTCTGGCACGAATGCAGGTGCTACAGCCATAAATGAGGGCTAGTTGCCAAGCACTCAAAATGCAGTCACATGACTGCATAGAGGAGAAGCAGCCATTGGAACCTCAAATCTGGATCATAAGTATCTTTTTGGAGGGTCTGTCATACCTTTAATGCTTACTAAGCAACTAATCATAAATAGACAACTATCTGTAATCAGAATCTAGCATAAGTATTCCAAATGTATCTACATTTAAAGCATTTAAATTTTACATCTGTATTGCCTAATAGTTATAATAGATTATACATATGTCTACATTTTGTATGGATTGAATACATATAAAAATAATAGATTAAATGAACAGCATATAATCTTTATGTAAATAATACTGATGTGCCAATGTAAACAAAAAGTCATAAATGTTAATAGTTTCTGAAAAATAATGGGACTGTGAAATATTTAAGGATACTTCATTTGATTCATTTTGAATAATGCAGAGAAATGTAATTAGCACATTTATTGAAACTAGAATACAAAGAGCATTCAAGAACAATGCCCACTTTTCTTGGCAACTTAAATAACTATTGTATTTGATACTTAAGAATAATATAACTAACATAAAAGGAATGTATATTCAATTATGGGGTTAACATCTAGTTGGCTAATGAAATGTCTGCAAGCAAAGAACCAACTCAGAGAGCACTAAGAGCTCCATAAATTTGGAATCCCTCAGCAGATTGTAAAATTGTTTAATTATATACAATTCAGGGCAAGCATACAAATATTTATTAGTTAAGGCCTCCTGTATTCAGTGGAATTACAGCAGCTAGGTGTATACAGCACAGTTGTTCCAGTTTCAGTTCAATACCTAATGAGGCCTAAGAAGTTAAATCAAATCCCCCATGAGAAGCTGTATTTTAAGATTCGATTTGAAGGGAGGATTCATCCTCCATGAACCTATTTTACAATTTACAGATACAAGTTATAACAGTAACACAGTAATATATATTTATATATTTCTAAGTTTGTAAAGGTCTATTATATTATGAAGATCATTGGGGGAAGCAAATGATGGCACACACAATTATCACATTTTGAGCTACAGGTATGAACTAACAGCATTTGGATGATTTATGGCAAGGAACACTTCATTATTTTAGCACTGGAGTTTGCTATCAATACCACTAATGATTTATCGTATATAATTTAACTTTTATTGAATATCCTGCATTGTAAGTTTTTTCCTACACCCTGATATACTGCAGTGCTCCCAATTTAATCCTTAAGGATTTGAAGGTATATTAACTCCAATAAATAATATTGTAGATAATATTTTATTATTTAATTTCAATTAAATTATTGAAATAATATTGTAGACAAGAGCCAGTTTGGTCTAGTCTAGTGGTTAAGTCATCAGGCCAGAAACCAAGACTGAGAGCTCTAGTTCCCCCCCATTAGGCATGAAAGCCAGCTGGTTGATTTTGAGCCAGCCACTCTTGTCAGCCCAACCCACCTTACAGGGCTGCTGTTGTGCAAAAATTAGGAAGAGGAAGGAGTGTTAGGAATATTTGCTTCCTTGAGTTATTTATAAAAATGATAAAAGGTGGGATACTTAAAAAAAAAACTTAATGCCTGAAAACATAGTACTGAAGAAACCTTACCACACAATTGTGATAGTATATAGCTATTACGAAAGTGGTAAGGTCTATAGAAATAATTTTTAACCGTCATTAGGATATTTTCCAGCATATTATGTTGCAAACGTCAGGAAGCTGCCTCCACACAAGGCACCCCGTCTATGGCCTTGCAAGAGCTACCAAGCCCGAGGCGTCTTTCACGTGCTTCTGCTTTCTCAAGATGCGCCTTAACCCAAGTAGAGGCGAATTCTTCCACTTTTTCGCTCACAAATCGGTGCACTGCAAGCACGAAGGGCAACAGCAGCAGGGTTCAAACCCGCCCCCCCCCAAAAAACCCTTGTCTTTCGCCCCACACGGAGAGGATACAAAAGCGAGCGGCGAGAGCTTTTTCTAAGAGAGCTTACAGTTAGCTCATGGCGGATTCTCCCGACCTGTGCCCTGTTAAGAGGCTCAGCCTGCCCAAAGAACTAGCACTTACGGGCGCCACAGCTCTTCCACCCAGGGAAACCCCATCCCCGCCTAGGGACTCTACAACGCGGCCTCCGGTCCCAAAGGGAAGGGGGGACGCGGCAAGCCGAGGATTTGGTGGCTTCCCACCGTGGGAAGACGGGGGAAGAAGGCGGGGCGGAAGCGGAGAGAAAGAGCACGAGAGTGGCAGAGTGTCCCTAACGGCTTTTATCTACCAGCCCATAACCACGGGGACGTGGGCGGGGCTCAAAAGTGCACGCGGGAGGAAGGGGGGGGAGTGTTCCGTGCATGCGTGTGGAACCGAAGAGGGCACTGAATTCTCTTTCTCGAGCACGCGCGCGGCGGCAATGCCTGGACTTCGTCAGCCCGCCCCCCCCTTCCCTCCCCTGCACATTCTGTGTCCCGGGTGGCCGCAGCAGCTCCTCGGGGCCCAGTGTCCTTGTGCGGAAATGACACACGGTCCCGTCACGTCACGCGAGAGCGGAGCGCGCGGACCCTCTCGCACACAGATACACGCGCGCACACTCACACTCTCACACACAGACGCACACTCACACAAAGCGCCAAGGGGGAGGGAAAGCCGGGGGAACCAGACACGGCCGTTCTTTTTTTTTTTTTTTTTAAAAACACAACAAAACACAAACCCACTCGAGACCAAGAGGCCAGGTGTCCCCACCCTCCTTTTTTCCACAGTGCCTAAGACGGAGCCAGGTAAGCCCCTTCCCTCTCCCAACTTTCTCAGGTCGGGCCCCGAGGCGGCCCCGCGCGTTATTCATTGCGGGGAGCTGCCGGGATGACTCGCTCCGCGGGTCGGAGAGCGGCGCGGCGGGCGGTCTCCCCTGCTGGCGCAGAGCGGCCGTGGGAGCCATAGCTGTGCTCTCCGACCGGGGCGGCCGAGCAGCCCGGCCGCCACCGCCGTCGGTCAGCGGGAGGGAGGGAGGGAGGGCGGAAGGAAAGGCTATTTCCCCCTCCTCCTGCTTGGCTTCCAGCTGCCCACAGAGGGGGCTACCGCGGGATGGCCGGGGAGGGTGGGAGGAAGCCTTGTGGCAGCTGCCGCAGCAACGGGAAAGGAGAGGCGCTGCTAGGAGGGCTGGTTTGAAAACGCGCTTCAGCGGGGAGCGAGCGAGCCCGGCCGGCCGTGGCCCCAGTCCGCCTTCTCCCCAGTTGCTTCACGTCCCACCTCCGCCGTTCCCGTTGCCTAGAGACTGCTCCCCGGATGGCAACGGGATCCTCTTTTGCGATTACTCGCAGGGCCTGGGCTCGCACCGTGGTTGCGTCTGCTGACCGCAGCGCTGTTGCCGATTAAGTTTTAAAGTTTCTCTCCTTGCCAGTCCAAGTTGCGAGGCAGAGGAAATATGTCCCCCCACGTCGGCCATTTGGTGTGGCGTGGAGAGGGCAGAGGGGGGGGGGAAGAGAAGAATAGCCACGTGACCCGAAGCGCTGTCTCGCAATCGTGTAAAAGGGGGGGGTGCTGAAGGTCTTCACGCCCCTGTGCTAGTTTTCACCTTACTGGGCCATTTCCTAACTTAGATGGTTCTTTCAGGATAGCGCTGGGTTTAGTCCTCATGGTCGAATTGGCCACTGACATAAGAAGAAGCATAGCTAGGTAGCCATGGAGCTCAGAGGAGCAAGCGGAGGCATGATGACTTCGAGGCTAACTTTTATGACAAATGGGCCTGTTCTATCCAATAACGGAGAACCTGCTGAAAGGATACAGCAGATGGTGCTGGCAGAAATAGGGACTTGGGAGGGAAGGTTGGAAGCAGTGAGGTCAATTTGAGATGCTGCTGACTCCAGAAAACAGGAGAGTGAATGAACAAGCTTAGTTAGTTGGTGTCCCATAGCCTCCCAAGTTGCTGAAGCATCTGTGCATTGTCTTGAGGGCAGAACAGAGCAATGAGGGTTGAGTATCCTGTACCCACTTTCAGATGCCACGCTTCATTTGGCACATAGGCAAACAACTTGCCCCTTTAGTTAATTGCCCCTGATCAGTCTTGCTGTCCTGAATTCTTTTTGCTATCAGCTCAACAGGTGCAAGCTTTTTAGCTGTGGCTGAGATTAGATTTCCATGACAAGGTGAAGAAAAGAGGACATCATAAGAGTTGTTGCTTAAGGCTTCCTGAGAGGGATCTTCATTAGCTTTTCCAAGAAGTAGGAGACATTTTAATTCCTTAGGAAGCCATACAAATTTCATGTGGCAAAAAAAGCATCTTCGCTTGCTTGCTTTTGTTGTGCAGTGATAGCTGTTACTCCGACTAAGCAAGTGAATGTGGCTGCTTCTTGCAACTGCCATTTCATTTGGTGATCAGATAGGCACACAGTAGCTATCATTATCACTAGTGGAGAGAATGATGTTTTTAATTTTGTGGGATACACACCCAAGAGACTCAAGCTACCTGGGAATTCCTTTGTTGTGGCAGCTAATGTTCATAACCATCCCCTATTCAGGTAAATGGTATGGTAATGAGTGGCAGGGCAAGTAATACATAAGAAGTTGGCTTTTCCCCTCTTGTCCTCTCATACTTTATTATTTATACTTATCTTTATTATTCTATAAGTAAGTTATAGTTCTGTAGTAGTATGTTGTAGCAACAGTGACAATATAAGAATATAGAAGAAATTTTGGGTAATGGGAACCGGCTAATGATAGGCTTCTTTACAAATGACATATTAATACCTTCACAGCATTTATATCAGTGTAGGCATAAATAGGATCACAGGCATAACTGCTTGCTGTACAAGTTTATCAAAGTGTTTTTAGCAATTTATAATATATCGGATAATATGGAACCTTGGATGGGTCCTTTCCCTATTACATGTGCACAAGTCCATAATCTAAAGAATTGCATTATAATAAAAAGGCATAAGACATTATTCTTACAAAGAAATGGTTTATTGTTAATGCCCTTTAAAAATATTTGTAAACCCTACATAGTTGGCACCATTTTCCTTTCTTTTTTAATAGTAATTTTATTCAGAATTATAAGTAAAATAGCAAAAAACGTGAAACAAACTAAAAAACTAAATTTAAAAAAGTGCAGAAAAGAAAAAAAGGGAAAAAAGAGAACCAGAAAAGGGGGAAAAAATAAGAACATAGCAAAAAAAAGAAAAGAAAAGAAATGTATACAATAAACAAGTAACTTCCCATCTTCATCACAAGTATAAATAATTTTAGGAACTTATCACCTCTTAAAATACAGCAAACAATCACTTATTCCCATATCTAATATCTCTATAAATAAATCCATAAAACCTCATCATTTCAGTGTTGATGCCAACAGCAGTCCATGAAAGTTATTGGAGATAGCAACGTATTTATACAAGTAGTACTCGGCTTACAACCGTTTGTTTAGTGACTGAAGTTACAAAGGAACTGAAAAACTGACTTATTACTGTTTTTCACATGACTGCTCCAGCATCTCCATGGTCACATGATCAAAATTCAGATGCTTGGGAACTACAGTAGCTCATATTTATAATGGTTGCAGTGGCCCAGGGTCATGTGTCCACCTCTTGTGACCTTCTAATAAGCAAAGTCAATGGGAAAGCCAAATTCACTTTACAACCATTTTACTAACTTAACAGTTGCAGTTGTTCCCTTAACAACAGTGGCAACAAAGGTCGCAAAATGAGGCAAAAATCACATAAGTCTCATTTAGCAACAGAAATTTAGGCTCAATTATCATAAATCAAGGATTACCTGTATTAGCTTTGATCAAATAAACCAACTTTATATACTTTTTCTAGTAAATCATACTCTTTAGCCCGCTCAAATGACCTAGAATTTGATTTCTTTTCATTTATGTTAATTATATGTTAATTAAGACAGCTGATTTTTTTTTGTGTATCTAATATAATATCTTTTTCCATGTCACTGTGATAGCTGTTATATTAAAATCCACTTTAAACTTAGTCTTGATCTTGTCAAGTAGAACTTGTTCCTCTTCCATAACATCTTTTAGACACAGTCTATCTGTAGATGCAGACACTATTAAAATTAACTTTTGGGTCAGTTGTTTAAAAATATCCTTCAATATGTCCAGTCTTAAGATATTTTGCTTCATTTTGTAACTGTAACTTGAATTTAAGTGTTTTTCTCCTTTAATTGTAATCTTTAGATCTTTCTAGTTCCCTCTAGTGTTCAGTTTTTAAAGTCTTACTTTATTACAGGTAGTCCTCGACTTATGACAGTAATTGAGCCTGAATTACTGTCATAAGTAATTGTAGTCATAAATCTAGACACTCACATGATCGGAAGTAATTTTCCATCATTTTTTGCAGCTGTTGTTAAGCAAACACTGTGGTTGTTAAGTGAATGCTGCAGTTGTTAAGCAAACACTACATTTGTTAAGCATGCCCATTCATGGGCGTTTTTTGCCAGAACCCTGCAAAAATCCATCATGAATCACAGTCACATGATTGGAATACTGTGACTGGTCATAAAGTTGACTGGCTGACATGTAGTCATTTGATAGTAGGGGATTAGCACGATCTTAATGGACCAAAAAGCACCCATTCCATGGCTGCCATAACTTCAAATGGTCATAATATGACCCATCACTAAGTGAGGATTACTATATGTTTTTTTTTAATTCAAAGGAAAAGAATGTTTCTATAGGAAGTATTTTTATAGTTAATTCCAAAATATTATTTCAAATTAATCTGGTTCCTTATTCATTTGTAACTTTCTAAAATCAAAGTTTTAATTACCCTACCCTTTTGCTGTTTTCTACATTGGTGCTATAATCAATGTACCTAAAATCTCCTTTCAAGACTGTTCAACTGAATTGGTGAAATTGAAGAATAAAATGGACTGGAACAGTGCATGTGTAGACCAGGAGAGAAAACACAGATTCTTTGTGCACACTATACACTTTTGTTTCTCACGAATGGAAGCCTGATCACCTAAATAAAGCTTGAGAAAGACAAGGAATCATTCATGAATGAACCTAACTTTAAAAAAAAAATTATTTTGTAGAGGAAAACAGTTGAGAGTTCTGAAATATTGGTTTAATAGCCAAATGGGTGTGCATTTAGATAAACTGCCTGGTCTATATTATGTCGCATAGTCTAGAGCAGGGCTTTTCAACCTTTTCACCCATTGTACCACTTTTAGGATATGGCAATATCCGAGTACCACCAGTCGCCTAGCAAGGTGTCAAAAACTTGATGACCCCCCCCAAAAAGGAAAAAAGTGATAAAGTACAGGTAGTCCTCGAATTACAACAGTTTGCTTAGTGACTGTTCGAAGTTACAATGGCACTGAAAAAAATGCCCCCCCAAGGCACAGCTGAGCAAGACACCTGCCTGCCCACCCGGCGGTGCTCTTCCTCCTGTCTGAGGTTTCCATTGTTGTGAGCATTTCTGTTGAGGATTGGCAGCGGGGGTGGGGTGAGGGGGTGTTTGGTTTTTATTCCCCCCGTCTGCTGGGTGGTTGCAGCAGGTTTTGGTCACTTCACATGACCCTGGGACACTGTGACCGTCATAAATATGAATCAGTTGCCAAGCATTTGAATGTAAATCACAAGACCCTGGAGAGGCTGCAACATTCCAGTTGATCGGCGCTTCTTATGGGCTCAGCAGAAGCACTAGGATCAGCGCCGAGCTCCAGCTGGAGCCTGGCACTGATCCTGGCGCTTCCACTGAGCCCTGACAGCCCTGCAGCTCCAGCCATCTCTCGCTCAGGCTTGTGCAGTGCTGCCACCGGTTCAGCTCATTCCCCTCCCCCGCTATCACTTTTCTAGGATGGTCGCGTACCACCTGCCAGGTGCCAATGTACCACAGGTGGTACCCGAACCATTGGTTGAAAAGCCCTGGTCTAGAGAACGTTTTAGCCTATTTCCATTAACAGATATGTCAGATCCTGGTGCCATTTCAACTGACTGTTCCCCTCTACTGGAATAAAATTAGAAAATGCTTATTTAGTGGCAAAGCAATGACAAATATGTATACCTTCATGCACAATAAGCTCGTAATCATTGAATAGGCAAAGACTTCCCATTGATTATTTGATATCAGACATATGATTTTCCTTACTAGGAAAAAAAGGAGGGAATATTTGCAATTGTTTCCCTCCCTGTTTATTTAAAACACATATAAAGGGAATGCACTTAAAGTAGTTCCAGAAGATTGGAAGGTGCCTAGCCACTGACTATTTCTATTGCACACTTCTTTTGTTTCTTTCTGATATTGAAAATAATTTATCTCAACAGGTAGGATCCATAGGATGGCAGCCTAAGTAATTAGAATGAATATAAGATAATTCTTTTTCTGACAATGAACTAATTCTTCCAAAGGAATTTAAAAAATGAAATGTATCTCCTAAGATTTCCAATCCAATATTAGTTTCTTGAATGCAGAGTTCTTTTTATGGAAAGAATTGCTGCAAATCTCCTTTGTCTTTACTTAAAAGCTTACTCTTGTAATAAAATGAGAAGTAGGACAGAACAAAAAGAGAAGATATCCTCCCCCTACCCCACTAACTTCTATTATGGAAAATTGATTTAACTGAAATGACTTTAATGGAAGAAGTCTCATTCACAGGAAGACTCAGTTGGATCCAGGTCTGTCATGAATACATACTGTATACTATTAATGTATTTTCCTTAGGAGGATCTGTGTTGCTAGTCTCTTAAAGAACCAACATATTTATTTCGTACAGCTTTGATGAAATCTGACACTATTGTAATTCTTTACATTCTTAATAATATTAATTCATGACCCAGCCAATATATTTTAAGCTAGTCTACCAAACAACAGAAGTAAATGTTGCCCTTGTATAGAATTACAATACAGTATATGCATTGTTGCCTAAAACTTAAGTATGGCCCACAACTTGATGTACATATTACCTATGCACCAGAAATGCTACATTTGGGTCATGGATTATATTATGCTTATGTTTCATCTTCTATTTTTTTCTTGTTCTATTAATGTAGAGAAACAGAATATGAATTCAGCTGAATTGTTTGATGATGAAGATAATACTGACGGTACTGTTCTTTAAATATATTTCATTATCAAATTATAATATTTACGTATCCAAAGCCAATATTTATTTTGATATAAGTATTGTAACAATGAATTGGGCATTTTAATGTATAAATGTTATTTTTTGACTCTCCTATTAATGTTTTTTTATTTTTCTAACATCTTTTGTACATTGTGACAAAATGGAGATTTTATGCATGTTCAATTCTAAATAAAAATAGATACGGTAATAACCAAATACTTTTATTGTGGGAAAGTATTGGCAAAATTGGAAGGTTAATTGGTTCGTTGGCAAAATCTTGATCATTCTAATCTCCTATATTAGCAGCCTGATGGCAAATGTAAAAAATGTTTTCAATCTGAATGTCAAAGTGAGTCCAGACAAGCATTTGTGGAGGGTCATGGCCCTAAATAGGTAGAACCATATTTCAGATGGCATCACCGTCTTACTATAGACATATAACTTCCAGCATACATTTATAAGCAAGAAACTGAATTCATAGATTAGTATTTGCATATTCATTTTAATCTTGGTCATAGGAAAGTGATTTAAAGCCCGATTGTAGCTGGTGTGGGAGTAGTTTTAGAGGAAGGTTGCAATTTTTGAAGTTGAAATATTATATATTTTTTTCCTTTTCCACCAATGAATCCTGCCTTTTCCATTATTATTAGCAAAATATATTGAATATGGATGGGAGCTCCCTGAAGCTGGGGAGGGGGAAGTCAGGACCTAGAGGAAAGGGTAGGGTTTGAGAAGAAGGAATGGGCCTCCTAGATGTTTTTCAGACAAGTTGAGGCCATATAGTATACCATAATTAATTCATAGCCTTCTCTATAGTATGGTATCTGCATGAAATTGAAAATACTATATATTTTGTTTCAAACTTGGAACAAAATTTACATTCCAGACATTCTACTAAAACATTTTGGATGCACTCATTTTTTCTGGCAAAAATTCAGCCTTTTTTTGGGCTAAAAATCAGACATTTTGGTTGTTTCAGGCTTCAGATGAAACAAAATCTGGAGGTCCAAGATCTGAATGTAATTATGCAGGCTGGTAAGGCAAGGCTAGTGGATGCGACTCCTCCTGGAATGGGGCAACTCATTGCCAGATTACCACTGCCAAGTTGCCTCTGTCAGCTCACTGCTGCCAAATTACCACAAGACAAGTCAACATGGGCAGTTCACCACAGGCACAACTTGCCACAGGCGGCCGGAGAGCCAGGCGAATAAGCGAGCGGGTGGGCAGAACGCAGAGCAGTGGCAGACAGGGACTTCCCATTTTCACACCCTCACCGCTGCTACTGCTGTTGCCGCCACTGCTACTCCAAGCTCCTAGCTGTTTGTAGTTTGGGCTGTTTGGAGGGTGCTGGGACAGGTGGGGAAGCGGCAGCCAGGTGCATCCCATTTTTATACACCCCACTGCTGCTGCCATGCCAGGTTCTGAGCTGTTTGGAGTTCAGATTGTTCAGCAGTGATGGTGATGTTTGGACCATTCAGCCGTGGTTGCGGTGGGTGGGGTGAGCAGTGGGGAGGTAGTGGCAGCCAGGCATCCTATTTTCACACACACACACACACCACCGCCGCTGCACTGGCCTAAACTCTGAATGGCCTGGAGCTCAGTGCAGTGGTGGCAGAGGTGTGTGAAAATTGGAAGACACTGCTGCTCTGCATACTTGCCTGCGTGCCTGGCTCTCCCCCTGGTCACCTGTGCCAAGTTGTACCCATACAGGTGATTTGGAGCACTTTTGCAAGGAAGAGTAGACAAAGATTCCAAAGGTAAGATGTGCCATGCTGATAGACTACTACCCAAAAGACTGAATGCTGTCATAAAATCAAAAGGTGCTTTAAAGTATTAGTTGAAGGGAGTGCACACCTGTGCAACCACAGTGTTTTAAGTGTTTTTATTTTTATTCCTGCCCCTAAAATATTTCAGTTTGTTTTTCAATTGTATTGTACGGCTTACATAAAACAGCTGAACTTTATATGGGCTTGATCAGAATAACTGACTACTATTTACCATCAGTCTGAATGTGATTGGTTAATTCTTAACACAGCAACATCCCTACTTATAAGAGGATGTGCACACTTATGCAAACATGTTATTACACATTTTTATTATTTCCCCTGAAAAAAAAGATTTCAGTTTGTTTTTCAGTTGAATTGTACAGCTTATATGTTACATTAAGGAAAAAATTCTGAAGTGATTTATCTTGGTCTGGTTATTTTTCATCTCAAAAATCTGGCATTTTAATCAGGGTGTGTAGACTTTTTATATCCATTGTATGTATGAGTGTATACAATATTTTCATGCTATTCTCTTCAGAATAAGCAACATAATACAAAATGCAGAAAAGCAAAAAAAAAATTAAATGCAGAAAAGCAAAGATGTGGAAATCTAAGTAAGTTGATCTTACCCCAACACCATCCATTATATTTTTTTATATTCACTATATATCATATCAAAACATGTGCCTGGAATCAGTAGCTGATGAATTTCCTATCTGTGATATCTTTTTTACTCTTTTTCTTTAAACTAGGTATTAAAAATAATATGAAAGGAGAAATTGATAAAGAAGATGAAGCGCTAGACTGCTCTGTGATTTCAAGACCTGAAAAAAATTCACTGGATGGTTTAATAACTTGCCTACAAGACATCAACAAGCGAAAACGAACCTCATTTTGCTTTGATGGTTCAGGGAACCACAAAGAAATTCTGCCAAGTGTGAAAAAAAGAGGCATTACCCAAGAGGTAACTTCTTACATATAGCTATTTAGAGCATCTTAAATTTACTGTTTTATCCTTCTGGGATTATTGATAAATATACATTTATATCAACAGTGAAATATATTTGACCAGACCGAAATAATTTTTGCTGTGAAGTTCAGATCTTGCATTATGGAAGTAATGTATAAATAGTATATTCAAAAATTCAAACAACAAGATTCAAAACAGATATTTTAAACTATTATTAGATAACATTTATTTAATACATGAAGTGTACTATATTAAAGCAGATTTTGCATATTCAAACCAGTAATTTATTTAAAATGTCAGTTTCTTCATATTTTTGTCATTAGAATCCTTACTGATTAATTTAGGTATTCCTCTAGATTTCATCTAAAATAGTGTATCTTTTAACATTTGTACTAACACAACTAACAGATGCATTTTGGTTAAGTACAATAGTAATATTAGAGATGTTTCATAGGTGAAAGCTTAGGCTTAGTTTCTGAAACTATAAACATGTTATGTGTATGTTAAGCTATGTTTTCCTCTTGCAGCTTTGTGTTTTTTAAAAAAATTCTTCAAATTAATTCTAAGGCTTAGAATTCCCTGATAGTATCACATCCAAGAACTAAATAATAATAATAATAATAATAATAATAATAATAATAATAATAATAATAATAATAATAATCAGAACTAAAAGCAATGGATAAAAAGACCAGAAAAATAATGATAATGAATCATGCCCTTCATCCACGCAGTGACATTGACAGACTTTATCTACCAAGGCAAATAGGTGGGTGTGGAATGCTGCAAGTACATCAGATGGTTGAAGAAGAAAAAATGGCTTTGGAAGAATATATGAAGGATAGTGATGAACATGCACTGAAATTAGTATATCAGGAAGGCTTACTGACTACTGGAGAGACCAAACTGGCCTACAAGAAAGACCAAATGAAGAACAGAATAGAGGCATGGGAAGACAAAGCACTACAAGGCCAGTACATTAAAAAATAGCTGGGAAAGCAGATAATACAAGACCTGGCAATGGCTAAGAGCAGGAAAATTGAAGAAAGAGACCGAGGGACTAATTCTGGCTGCACAAGACCAAGCCTTAAAGACAAATGCATATAAAGTCAAAATTGAGAAGACAGCAACAGACAGTAAGTGCCGCCTATGCAAAGACGCTGAAGAAACAGTGGACCACTTGGTAAGCTGCTGCAAGAAGATCGCACAGACTAACTAAAAGCAGTGGCATGACAAAGTAACAACAATGATGGATTGGAAGATCTGCAAGAAATATCATTTGCCTATAAGCAAGAACTGGTGGGATCGTAAAATAGAGAAAGTCACAGAAAATGATAAAGTTAAACTGCTGTGGGACTTCAGAATTCAAACAGAGAAGCACCTGCAACATAACACCCCGGACTTAACAATTGTCAATAAGAAAGACAAAAAAGTCTGGATAGTGGACGTGGCAGTGCCTGGAGACAGTAGAATAGATGAGAAAGAACTGGAGAAGATAACAAAATACAAAGACCTACAAATAGAAATAGAAAGACTGTGGCAAAAGCAAGCAAGGGTAGTACCAATAGTAATAGGCACCTTGAGTGCAATCCCAAAACAACTGGAGCACCACTTGAACACCATTGGCACTGACAAATTCGCCATTAGTCAGTTGCAAAAGGCGGCCTTACTAGGAACTGCTTCCATCCTGCAACAATATCTGTAATACCATCAAACATTCACATTTGCCTATCCCAGGTCCTTGGGAAGGACTCAATAGGTAGAAAAAATGCCAAATCCAGTCTGAACATCTGGCTGACTGTGCAATGATCCACAATAATAATGATGATGATGATAGTGGTGATGGTGGTGATGGCGATGATGATGAAGAAGAAGAAGTTGGAAGGAACCTTGGAGGTCTTCTAGTCCAACCCCCTGCTCAGGCAGGAAACCCTATACCATTTCAGACAGATGGCTGACCAGTTTCTTCTTAAAAACTTCCACTGTTGGAGCATTCACAGCTTCTCAGAAAATTTCTCCTTAGTTCTAGGTTGCTTCTCTCTTTGGTTAGTTTCCATCCATTGCTTCTTGTCCTGCCTTCAGGTGCTTTGGAAAATAGCTTGACTCCCTCTTTGTGGCAGCCCCTGAGATATTGGAACACTGCTATCATGTCACCATTAGTCCGTCTTTTCATTAAACTAGACATACCCAATTCCAGCAACCGTTCCTTGTAAGTTTTAGCCTCCAGTCCCCTGATCATCTTTGTTGCTCTTCTCTGTACTCTTTATAGAAACTCAACATGTTTTTTCCATCGTGGTGACCAAAACTGGATGCAGTATTCCAAGTGTAGCCTTACCAAGGCATTGTAAAGTGATATTAACACTTCACGTGATCTTGATTTACCTGCTTAGTTTTTCAATCCAGCCAATGTCAGCCATTTACTGTCATAGCTCAACTTGACCAAGACTACCTTTTTTTGCCTTTTAATGCAAAACGTTCAAAACAAAATCTACATAATAAATTAAAATTTTTAAAGTAATATACATGCAAATATTTCAATATTTCTCCTTAATATTTCCCCTTTCCCCTTAATGTGCATTACTCCCATATAATTTAAAATAAAAAGCTGCATTTATATGTCTGTCTATCCATATTTTAAATAATATTTGAATAATTTGTAGCTGAGTATTCGAATTTAAGTATTGTTTGTTCATACAAACATTGTGTTTTCTAAGTAAAATGTTTCCAAAAAAGCACTTCAGATCAAAATATCACAGAAGAAATATTTCAAAAATATATGCAAAATGGCACACATTCAAATTTTATTTACAATCTAAGACCAAACACAATAAGTTACAATTCATTACCTACAAAAAGGAAATTTAAATTGCAATTACGCTTCCCTGCTGCTCTCTCTCTCTCTCTCTCTCTCTCTCTCTCTCTCTCTCTCTCTCTCTCTCTCTCTCTCTCTCTCTCTCTCTCTCTCTCTCTCTCTCTCTCTCTCTCTCTCTCTCTCTCTCTCTCTCTCTCTCTCTCTCTCTCTCTCTCTCTCTCTCTCTCTCTCTCTCTCTCTCTCTCTCTGTGTGTGTGTGTAAAAGAGAGTGGACTCACAGTGTTCTCCAAGGAGCTGAAAAGCTTATTGGGCAGAAGCAGGAAGCAGGAAGGGCAGGAGAGAGCTAGCTAGCCCAGCTATGCTGACTCAGGAATTCTGGGAGTTGAAGTAAATGAGTCATAAAAGAGCCAAGGTTGCCTACCCCTGAGCTTGTTGCAGAACAGCTTGAAGCCAGCTTGCCAGGTGAGCAGCAGATAGGAGAGAGGGGGAGAAAGAGTGAGTGAGTGAGTGAGTGAGAGAGAGAGAGGGGGGGAAGAGGACTGGCAGATCAAGGACAGATAGAGAGAGAGGGAGGGAGAGAGAGAGAGACAGAGAGAGAAACCCTTTTGACATCTAAAATGAAGATAACACTGCATATATCCTTTTTATGTATGTATGTATGTATGTGTGTGTGTGTGTGTGTGTGTGTATGTATGTATATATACAAGTGGCTCTTTGAGTGTTTTGAGTTGCCTACCCCTGCCCTAATAGATAGAACCCCAATTCAGGCCAAAGTAAGTAGTCTGCTACGTGGAACACGTAAGATGTTACAGAAATATATAGAGACAGACCAAGGAGGAGGGGTAATTATGCTGTAAAAGGGATGGGAGACTTTGGCTCTGTCATTTTGGATATTTAGATCTCATATCCTCTGCTTTAGTTCAGCCAGGGTTTTACCAAGTCCCAAAGCAGATAATGCTAATAAGGTAAGATTGCATTGTGCCAAATTGTCATTAATTTGCTTTCTTTGATTGGAAGAGATCCTATCCAGCAAGGGGAGATGAACTAAGGAAATTCTCCAGTAGACTTGCCTCAGCCAGTATCTCAGATGACAAAATACACAGCACAAAAATATATTTGAGTATTTATTCCATACATAATTATGGCTGAAATTAGAACAAACAGGTTTTTATCAATATACAGAGTTTAAGAAAGTATCTAACATTGCTTTGTGCAACTGCTCTTCAAATATTAATCAAAGCTCTTATATATTGAGCCTTGATATATATACAATCTTGGGTCAATGAAAATAAATGGGAATATTTCAGCTATTCTTTCTGGGACAATAATATTTATTTCCTTGTGTTTTTAAGATAGAATATTCAGTGCATGTTTGCCTTTGCAGTATTTAAATAAGCATTAGGTTAATAAAAAAATAAATAAGATCAGATTTTAAATTTTAAAGTGTTCACATATGTTTTTATGTTCTGCATTTTACAATTTGATATTGATCTTGTGAGACAAAACTGTGTTTGCAAAATATAGAAATCTGTGGTGTGCTGAATTACTAAAGACACACAAACAATACAAAATATTAATATGAATTATGACCTAATGATAGATGGAGAAATTCAAGAAATAAAGGGTATCAGGTACAAATTTATGTAAGCATCTTGCATTATTTTGATGTCTTCATTAATACATTATACCCATTTGCAGCTTCTTTGACATTTCCTGTATTTTCTTTACTAGAAGATATTTAAAAATAGATACCAATTTGGACATCATTATAATTCAGTTGCTATATCGTACATAATGGCTTAGATTTGAAGGCTCATTGAAAGAATTTGTTTGTGGAAATTATTATATTGAATGGGGGATGCCAATGGTTAAAAGGAAATAAATAAAGGAAATAATTTTCTGAATTCTTACATTTATATTCTCTGTTCCAGCAGAAAATCTAGCCTTGCAGATGTTGAGTGAAACAAAGTACTCTGAAAGAGCAGATTCAAAATAAGACACATTTTGTTTCTGCTGGTGATATTAGGATCCAAGCAAATAAGTCTGATATACAGGAGGGACATACAGATTGTTTGAAAGGTGCACTTTGGGAAACATGTCAGCATGTTTCTCCTTGAACAATTAAATAGTTCTCTCCAGTAGGCTTGATGTTGCTGCTTTGATGGCTTTTTCAATTGATTCTGCATCTAGGCTAGACTGGTATAGTAATTATGGTACTGGACTAGAATCCAGGAGGTGTGAGTTCTAGTCCTCTGTTAGATGTGAAAGCCAACTTGGTGGCTTTGAGTCAGGTACTCACTCTCAGAACCACCTTACATAGTAGTTGTATGGAAAATTGTACATGGGAGCATTATATAAATCCCTTTTCTTCAAAATAAAAAAGACGATGATGATGACAATAATAGGCATATTCAAGCAACACTTCCATAGGTACTGGGGGAAACCTTTGAATCAGCTGTGACAAGCCTCTCAGAAGATTGAGCTGTTTTAATGCTTCGGAGAAGAAATGCTTTGCTTCTGTGCATATATTTCATGATGTGATTCTTTTGAATGTTTTATACAACCATAATTTATTTAGATGTATACATTTCCCTATTATCTCACAATGCTCAGGATGACTTCCAATAATAAAATCACAATCAAGATAATATTAGAATTTTGAATATTAAAATAACCTTAAACATTGTTGTTAAAAATATAAAAGTTCTAAAAATATTTAAAGTCAAATCTATTAGGACCACTTAAATTTAACAGAGCATTTTTCCTTTGGAGAAGGTTAGGCCTAGAAAGAATGACTAGCTCAGAACTGCCAATGAGCTCGTGGGTAGCCTTAAACAGAGGTCACTTTGGCCATAAGAAAGGAGGAAGGATTGAGAGGAAAGGAGAAAATTGTAAGGATCAGGCTGGAAAGAAAAAGCAGATGGACTGTGATTATTAACTCGAAGCACCTGCACTAAGCCACTGTATCCTGTTTTGCAACCTGTAGTATATTTAGACAAATTTAAGAGAAGATACTTAGGGCCAGGTAAGGGCTCCTCCTCCCTCCCCCAACATTAGTGAATAAGAATGTCTGTTTTGAAAATGAAGTTGAAATGTAAGGACTAATGCAAATTGTGGGATGAAAGTCCTTACTGAATACAGGTAGTCCTCAAGTTACGAATGTAATGGAGCCTGCCCATTCCATTCGTAACTTGAAAAATTGTGGGAGTGAATCTCGTACCTTGAACAAAATCATTCCCTGCTCGTTAAGACACATGGGGCTCATTAAGTGCACATGAGGTATCTCAGGGTAGGGAAGGCAATGGAGGACCTAGTGATGGAACAGGCCCTCAAGGCCTCCGTGACCCACTAAGATACCTCATGCTTCTCTCTCCCTTCTTGCTGCACCGGACTGACTTACCTTGAAAAGATCTGTCTCCTCTCTGCCGCAGTTCCTACTTTTGAGGGACAGGAGAGTTGATGGAAGCTCCTGCGTGCCATAATGTCGCACAAGTTCAGGTACCGATCCTCTTTTGCAAAGAATGGGTGCCTGAACTCTTACGCTGTTTGCGGTGCCTGCCTCCTGCTCCAGATGATCTTATCAGTGACAATCTTTTTTCTGTTGAAAATGATTGATCCTAAAAGACAGTAGTTATCTATCACTTCAATATTTTCATTGTCAATTCTAATATTTTGTGGACATTTCATTTGAATTCATAAGTATTAATGGTATTAATATCAATTTTTTTCCTTGGCCCTTCTAGTTTTTGGAATAGTACCTCAGATCAGCAAGTGTAAACAAGCATGCATTTATGGACAGATATGCAAGTGTCACCTAGATATATTTATTGGAGGAAAATTTCTTGGGAATCTGTTTTACCTGTAGCTGGCAATCCTAGGTTGACAAGATAGAGAAGCAATATTACATGGGATTTTAATATAGGCTTCTTTTGTTATTCTGTCAAATAATTTATTTTGTTTTATATTTTGAGTATCAATTTACATTCAGGATTATTTTCTGATCTAAATCGTAAGCAGTAACAAATGACTGCTAAAATAATATTCTAACGTTTGGTTAATTCTAGTTAAATTAAGATTAATTTAGTTGCACTTAGTCAATAGATATAATAATTTATGATTTAATGGAATGTTACTGACTTTTAGAGAACTAAGTTCAACTAACCTAATCTACAACTGATCTTATGTCAAATTAGATTAAATAAATGCCTTGTTTAAATTCGGACAATGTATTACTTGCTCCTTAAGGATAAGTTAAGAACTTATTCAAAAGAATTATAAACTAATGACCTGTTTGTTTATTGAAAGGATCAGACCTCAAACTTGAGATGTAGAGATGGATTGCCTACTCAGGAAGATGTTGAGCAGCCAAGCAAGAGCAAAAATTCCAGTCTAACGTGGATTTGTGAAGAAACATTGAATAACACAGTTATGCCTTCATATAAGAAACCTCTTTATGGGATCTCTCACAAAATTACAGAGAAGAAGACTTTGCCAGGAACAGAACAGTTTACCACCTTTGAGTTATTTGAAAAGATTAATCCTAGCAGTCCCTCCAATCTTAGGACTTTGAATGAGCAGCGGAAAAGAGAAACAAGCAATATTACTGCCGAATCTGATTCAAATATCTATTCTTTAATACAAAAAATGTTTTATACACTAAATACCTTAAATTCTAACATGACTCAACTGCATAGCAAAGTAGATCTGCTGTCGCTAGAAGTCAGTAGAATTAAGAAACAGGTCAGTCCAATAGATGCTGTTGCAGAATTCAAGCCACCTCCTGAATATCAGCTGACTGCCTCAGAACTCAAACAGATTATGGATCAAAGTACATCAGGTGGTGATCTGGCTTGCCGATTACTTGTACAACTTTTTCCAGAACTCTTTAGTGAGGATGAATTAAGTAAGGCCTGCACTACATGTGGTTATCTTAACAAAAAGAAACTTGAATCACTTCATCTGCAGCTCATCCGAAACTATGTGGAAGTCTGTTATCCATCTGTGAAAAATCCTGCTGTTTGGCAAGCAGAATGTTTGCCTCAGGTCAATGACTTTTTCAATAGTTTTTGGGCTCAGAGAGATATGGAGAATGGTCAATCAGATATACAGTCCTCCAGTTTTTATGAGTCTGATCATATTAATGATAAGGACGATGAAGAAGTTTTACCTATTGATAGAAATACTTCTGTTGCCTCAGAATGGGTATTTGATGCCCAGGATATAAATGAATTTTTAGATGAAGCATCTTCTCCTGGAGAATTTTGTGTATTTTTGCTACACAGATTGTTTCCAGAACTCTTTGATCACAGAAAATTGGCTGAAAGATACAGCTGTTACGGAGAGTGTGGAAAACAAGAACTTGATCCTCAGCGACTTCAGGTAATCCGCAGATACACAGAGATTTACTTTCCTGCTATGCAGGAGAGAAAGGCTTGGTTACAGCATTGTGTTCAGCGAATAAATGATGAACTTGAAAGCATGTATATGGATGACAGTGAGAATGAACAGATAAGAGATGATTGCTATGATTCTTCAAGTTTGCCTGATGATGTGTCAGTTATAAAAGTAGAAGATAATTGTGACTATGAAAGACCAGGTAGAAGGTCAAAAAAGATTTGGCTTGTGCCCATAGACTTCGATAACCTTGATATCCCTTCCCCTGATTTTGATGTCCCTGTCTCAGATTATCTGTTAAGTAAGGAGCAGCTTAAGAATATATATGAAAGTAGCTTATCTATAGGTAATTTTGCTTCTCGGTTGCTAGTTCACTTATTTCCTGAATTGTTTACTCCTGAAAACTTAAGGAAGCAATACAATTGCAGTGGCTCACTAGGCAAGAAACAACTTGATCCTATTAGAATTAAATTGATTCGACACTATGTGCAAATGCTGTATCCAAGAGCAAAGAATGATAGAGTATGGACACTGGAATTTGTTGGGAAACTGGATGAAAGATGCCGTCGGAGAGATACTGAACAGAGACGCACCTACCAATTGCAGCGAAAAGTCCATGTACCGGGACCCGAGAGGAGAGAATTCCTGACCTATGCAATAAACCCAGAACGATTTAAAGAGGAATTTGAAGGACCACCATTGCCTCCAGAAAGAAGCAACAAAGATTTTTGCAAGATACCACTTGAGGAACTTATTGTTCCTCCACCAGACTTTTCTGTGCCTTCTCTATATTTGCTGTCTGATAAAGAGGTAAGAGAGATAGTACAACAAAGTCTTTCAGTTGGTAACTTTGCTGCCAGACTCTTAGTAAGACTTTTTCCAGAGCTTTTTACTTCAGATAACCTCAGACTGCAATACAACCATTCAGGGGCTTGTAACAAAAAGCAGCTTGATCCTGTCAGACTGAGACTCATCCGCCATTATGTTGAAGCTGTTTATCCTGTTGAAAAGATGGATGAAGTTTGGCATTATGAATGTATACCTAGCATTGATGAAAGATGCAGACGTCCAAATAGAAAAAAGTGTGACATATTGAAAAAAGCCAAGAAAGCAAAAAAGTGATCTTTTAAGTTTCCAAAGATGGTAACTTCAGTTATTTTGAAGTAGCTTGAGAGGTCAATTGGTTTAGCACTAGGGCAACTGATCAATACATCTTTTCTTTCATATGTGTTGACACATATAGGAAATGGGTAAGAAGTAGGAAGTTATAATTGAATGAGAGTCTCTCTTAAAAGCCCTACTGAAAGAAATGCATATGGCTGAAAAAGATATTTTATAACTCCACTTTAGTATGCCTTTATGTAGCTTAGATTTCTTGCTGTTTTTTCAGTTACCACCTACCTAAACTGGATCACAAGGAACTACAAATTATTAAGAGTTGATCTAATATCATCTAAATATAATGTTCATCAGTGGAAATAAATTAGTGTTTAATTTTTAATTAATTTTAAATAGTAATTAACTTCTTTAAGAGTTTTCAACAGGGACCTTTAATCTATCATTTGTAAATTAATTTTTAAATATTTCAAAACTCCAATTTTAAAATGTTATACCTCTTTAAGAAAGAATGGAAAATCACAACAGTTTCTATGCTTATGAATACTCCTTGTATCAAGTTTGAATATTAGGAAAGGAAAAATTGCAAAATCAAGTTATCACTTTTTAAAAATATTTTTTCATTTTGTAGTTGATTTGGTGTAAAAATTAAAATTATAATCATGGGGTTATTTAATGAGTGTTTATGTTAAAACTGTAGTATTGATTTAATTTTTTATTCATATAAATTATTGTTTTCTGTGTAATCTTGATAAAAGAACTACTGGTATGCGTGGAGATTGTGAAATATAGAATCCTACTCTGTATCAGTAAAAGTGGTGCTATTACCTGTTATACTCACTACTTCAAAAAAAAAATACTTGAATTGAGGAATGTGCAAAACACTTAAGTCCATATTTTTATCAGTTAAATTACTGCAGCTTTTAAAATGTTGAAAATATTAAAGATACTATCTATATTTTTATTTGAATTATATACTAAACTCTTATCATATATTGATTAGTTATCTTCAAATACAGTGACACCCAAATAATTTCATTATCACAAAGATTATAAACTTCTTTAATCATTGTTCAGTTGATTAAAATCATTGATTATATAGTTCCACTAAATATATGTTCAGTAAATATTAAGACATTTTTGTTTTGTTTTTTTTCTGAAGGGTACTACATTGTGTCAGGGCTTTATGTTTTCTTTTACTGCAAGTCATGATAGAATAAAATCATATTCCCAAACTGACATTTCCTTGTATGTGCTGGGGCTGGATTAGATCAAAATGAAGTTAGCAGTATTTCAATCCCACTGAAATCAGTCATGACTAACAAGTTCCAGTAACTTATTCCATGAATTTTTACCTGGCAAAAACAAGGCTTCCAGATCCAACCCACTGATTTTTTTTCTGAAATGCCCGTAAAGCTCTCCAGCATTGGTTTAGAAAAATTGACCCTTGTCTATGGATTTGCTTTCCCCTTGAATAGTGTAAATTGCATACAAGACGATCAGCATGTACACTTGAATGCTCTGTAGTAGAATGCTTGTTCAGGGCTAAGGATGATGTCATTTGACTTCCAGTCATTTCTAGTTTGATACACTTGTTACACTTGCAAATTATGTAGATAACGTATATGCATATATACACACATGTGTGTGTGTGTGTGTGTGTGTGTGCTATTGTCTCCACAAAATCAACCCTCTTTTGAGTTGCTAGATTGAGCAGCGAGAAAGAGTGACTGACAAGTCACCTTCATGCCTAAGGCAGGTCTAGAATTCAGACTCCTGGTGCTTTAGCCAAACTGGCTTGAACAATTGATTTAAAATGGATATTTTGTGCAGAATATATTACCCCTGCTTATGATGAAAGAGGTACTTGCATCGTAAATAGAGCAGAGAACATAAGATAAACTGATCAAAATATTTTCCTTTATAATTTATTAGACTCAATTAATAAAGGGTTTAATTGTATGCTATGCATTATTTCTAGTATCTTGGACATTAGAAAACATTCTGAAAATAACATGTTCTTAATCTTGATAATAATTTTGGGAATGTGAACACAATCCTGACCATGTTACGGAAAAGATTATAAACTGTTTGAGCTTTTGTTTGGTAAATGTTAATTTTATTCATTTTTATAGTGCGAAGCCTGAATGGTAAATGAGTGAATTTTGACAAACAGCGTTTCTTATTTTGATAATATTTTAGTCAACTTTTCACCTTTTATGATTTGCTGAGGAGGTTCTGCTTTAGTATACTCCCTACAGGTTGTCCCATTCACTGAAACGATACAGCCTTTGCTATGGAAGGATCAGAATCGCATTGTTAGTGTTGTTGAGGTGCTTTCAGTCTGACAGCAGAAAGATGCTTTAGAGCACACAGGAACACAAGCCAGAGCACATGCCTGCAACTCTCTAAATCAATTATTTTTTCCTAGGATCATGCAACAGGATAGGAGGACAGCTGTATGCCATTCCAGTAAAAGGCATCATTGCTTGAAGCATTTGCAGGCAGACCTACTTTTTGCAGCTGAACACTCTTGAGCACCATTTTGCCTTCTAATTGAAACTGCTGCACAACCCAGTTTGTTGTGGCAGTGAGATGTTGATACAATTGCTGTGTGACACATTTCTATTTATCCATTTTTTTAACATACGTTACTTGGATGTTAATATGTACCGCATGTCACTTTAGAAAAAGGTTTTTGTTTTTTCTGTTCCAAAAACAATGGATTTTTACTGAATTAAAAATGAAGAGGGTCAATGGAATTGTGAGGAAAGAGATGGATTGATTAGAACATTTCCTTTCCTAACTTTCTACCAAATTTCTCTCCACTTTTAGTTGTATGTGTTGGCTTTAAAATTCACACTGGCTTCAAGTAAAACAGGTGATAATCTTCACAAATATCATGATGCAAATCTGCATCTTCTACTTCTGTTTCTCAACTGCCTTTTGAAGGTTTCTTCTGCTGTACTGGCCCGAGAATCCTAGCTTAGTTTAATGTGGTAGTACCACACTACTTTTTCTTGGTCTCAGGGCCAGGGGTGATTTCAGCTTTTTCTCTCAAATAGCTTTCCTAATATGCTATATTTGTTAGCTGAATGTACCACTCTTGGAGAGTAAAGAAGAAATGATTTACAATAAGTAAATAAACATTAATCTGAACTAAAACATATACATTTATATAGAGGGATTCATTTATATCCATCAATTTAGAAGTAGCAGTTTTTGTTGCTCATCTGAACATGGCAAAAATGTATCAGGTTTTCGGTTCTACTGAACTATGAAACAGCTGAAAAGTTGTGGCAGAGTCTACAGGACGCATATTGTTTCTGAATTCCAAACAAAGCATCACTTCCATATGGTGTAAATCCACACTTTATTTCATTTTTGTTTTTTCCTGCCAGGGTTGTTTTCAATCTTCCTGCAATTCCCCCCCTCCTACATATTACTGCAATAAAATAAATGCGCTTCTGTTATCTTATTGCTAAAATAGATACCAGTGAAACTACAACACAAAATTATTTCTGTGTTCAGAATCATTTTGGAAACATTTTAGCTTCTGATGATCAGCATATCCTTGAAGAGTGTACAAAATGTACAAAATGCATTTATACAATTTCTTATATGAAATTTATTGAGCTACTATTAACATGATTTCATTTTAATGCGGTAACATAGGTTTTTAATTCACAAATATACCATTATAAAACAAGAGACTTGGAGATATCTAACACTTCTCACTTGGAAACTTGTGAGCTTTTTTGGCTCACAAAAGCTTTGATGAACATTATTACTTTTTACATTTTCTCTCTCTTTTTTTAGCATTTCCTTAGCTAGCTGGTATGCCCTCATAATTTATGAATGTAGAGTATCTCTGCATCTCTCTAATAGATGAGCCATAATACGGATGAAATCCAGCCAAAATCTTCCGTCAGCTGAACAAGAAGGTGCCTTCATTAAAGAAAAGAAATGTACTTTGCTGCAGTGAGCTAAATGAAAACCAGAGATATAAACTTTGATTTAGGGCCTCGTGTCTATTCTAATGAGCACCTGAGTTGCCATAAAGTCCATGGAAGACTAAATATGCAGACTTGCACAGCACACTGAAGTAAACAGAGTAACTCCATCTATTTCTATTTTAGAGCTTTATACTCTCATTGGGTTTTCAAGTGAGAAATATATGTCCACCTCTTTCTAATTGTTATCCAGTCAAGTAGCACACTTGTTTTCCTGATATACCTGATTCAACTTTAACAGTGCCCCCTCTATTTTTATAACCATCTTATGCATGAAGGAACTCTGCTTTATACAAGTGAAAATACAGTGGCCAGTAGATTTACCTACATTCCACACTGCCACCTCTGGATGAAGAGGAAAGCAAATAGAAATGACTTATTTCAGTTTTCATTCCTGGAAATGAGAACATACTACTAATCTATCTTGATATTTTCCTTTTTGATGTAAATAGCTAGTGATATTGCAAATCACAAAAATATTCTAAAAGTAATTTTTCCCCTTAAGATTAGCATTTGAGCTTCTGAGTCACGTGGTTAAGCAACAGCCACGACAATTTAAGATCAGGCTTGTCTTTTATTATTTCTCACAGGAACAGTGGTTTTTTTTTCCCCTTCTGAAATGAAAACAGCAAACTTGGAAAGTCATGGAACGAACAGAAATAGTAATGTTTATAGTAAGGGAAGTGACATGCCATCTCATAACCTTTAAAAAAAACTTTGTTTAACAAAAAAATATATATTATACAATAAATGTGATTGCTCACAGGAAATCAATCACAACATGCAATTCACTTATTCACTTCAACACATCCTGCTTGGGCACCTTTAAGTTCTTCCATCGTCTCAACACCACTTTGTATTTATCATTCTCATTTTTCTCAAATGCTTTCCTTAAAACAACTCGCATAACTACGGCTGTTTCTGTTTCTTTGTCTTCTCCAAGAATGAGATCCAATGTATCGCCAACCTTTACCTGCAGAAAAAAAAGGGGAGGAGGAGAAAAAATCACCGTGGTTTTTTTTCCTTGAGCAACTATATGAATAACCTGCCTGACATTGATTTGACTGCTTTCATTCCCACCATTTTGAAGCTTGAAACAAAGCTGCCAAGTTGACTGCTTAATAGGTGTACTTTTTTGTGGTATAAATTCTATGATTCGAGGAGGATGTGCTGCCTTAAGAATGTATGCATGTGTAAGAAAACAGTTGTAAACCCATAATCAAGCATTTCTAATCCATGAAACTTAGAATCACAATAAAGAAGCTACAGCAGTAATATGAGACAACACCATAAATCATATACTGCACTTGTGAGTCCCCACTTGGACTACTGTATCCAATTTTGATCACTAAGATAACAAAAAAGATGCTGTGACTCTAGAAAAAAGAGTGCAGAGAAGAGCAACAAAAATGATGAGGGATCAGTTAAGGGAACTAGGTGTGTTTAACCTAACAAAGAAAAGGATTAGGGATGACATGATAGCTGTCTTCCAGTACTGGGGGGACTGTCACAGAGAAAAGAGGGTCATGTTATTCTCCAAAGCACATGAGGGCAGGACAAGAAGCAGTGGCTGGAAGCTCATCAAAAAGAGAAGCAACCTGGAATAAAAGAGAAATATCCTGACAGTGAGAACAATTAATCAACCAAATAACTTGCTTCCTGGGGTTGTGGGTGCTCCATCGCTAGAGGTTTTTAAGAATCAAATGATTCTACGGTTACATTGTTGTTGCAGGTACTAACTGAATTTCTATGTGCTGAATCTACCAGATCTATGACAATTTATAGCCACAAATAATAAAATGTTTATATTAAAATTTGCTACAGCCCCTAATAAAATGGACAATATGCTTCGACCCCCCCTCCCCCAAAATAACAATTATCATATACTCATATACAGAAGAAGAAAAACGTGCCAACAATGGTGAACCAACAATGTCCAAAGCAAAAGTTTTCTCCAACTTCTGGGAGGCCATCAGTGAGAGAGCCAGTCCCAGTACTAGGGACAGGCTGTTCCAGGGAACTTGCACTGAGATGGCGCATTGGCAGCAGCTTCTTCTGAGCAACAACTAAAATAAGAAGATGCCTATAAAGGCAGCAATCCCTTGTATAGCCCACTGTAGAAGTCTACAAATGGTGATGAAGGCATAAGACCCATAGCCAGGTCCTCCTCTTTCAAGGAAGTCAGAGAGAAAGCTCATGGAAACAAATAAACAAACAAATAAGCAAGCTGTGCTCTACATGGCTTCATTTGCCTTGATTACACTATCTACTGTTACTCCTGGCAGGCTTTGAATACTGATAGGTTATGATTAGTGCAAATCTGAATGTGATTTTCATTTAGTATGGTTTATAAATTGATACCAGATTGTGTTTAATGCAAGCTAGGGTTGTTAGTGTGAGGTGGTGTGTGCACGGTTGAGATTAGTGCATGTGCAGTTGATTAGACACTAATCATCATTTGTGTAAAATGGAGTAAAGGAAAATTCCATTCAGGGAAAGCTCAAAACAGAAGAGGCTGTTTTTGAAGAACTACAGCAGGATACACTTTGGGTGGGTTTATCTTCTTTTATTGTTATACATTATTTCATTAATGAACATATTAGAATATATGTTCAAAAATTTCAGTTGCCCATTTCCACCAAACTATAACCAATTACCCTATCTTCCATAGAAACATCACTTTAAAAACATGTGAATTCAAATAGTACAACCATTTCATAGAATTGATTAACCACACTAATTGAGACCTACTTGTACAACACTAAACTATGGTATAATTATCTGCACAAGTTCAGGAGAAATTATAAATTTGCACATTCTCCCTTGTCTTCTTTTTACTCAGTTAACAATACTTTTTAAAAAAAAAAATCCTGAATTTTTGATCCACGCAAACCAGAAATTATAGCTTCAGATATAATGTTTATTTGAACAATCTTGTGGTTGAAAGTGGCTCACTTTGAATCTGATGAAAGTCTGCTTTAAACCATACTGCCTTTGTTCAGATTTAGTTAAGTAAGCCAGAATTCTGGCTCAGTAAAGAAAAAAGTAGAATGTGGGTGCATGCTAATGTATTCCCCTTTGGATTTTAACTATCAGTACACTAAAAACTGGTTTATTGATCAAAAGCACACCAAGCCATGACTTGGACAGGACTAATAGAGAAACAAGCCAGAATTTCCAACTTGCACATAATGTTAAGCAATCTATCAACATTGCCATCCAGATATCTGCAGAAGCCCCCCCTCAAAAAAGCCCAACAAAACAATAGTATTAACCTTCTTTCTTACTTACAATTAAAATAGAGTTCTAGTTTAACACAATGATCAAATTAACAAGCCAGAATTTTTTTGAAAGTGAAATAAAGTATGGAGGAAGAATGAGAAGTGTTGCATGCCCCAAACTTTAGATCAGGGGTTCTCAACCTTGGCAACTTTAAAACTTGTGGACTTCAACTCCCAGAATTCCTCAGCCAGCAAAGCTGTTGACGTCCACAAGTGGACGTTGTGGAGTTGACGTCCACAAGTCTTAAAGTTGCCAAGGTTGAGAACCCCTGCTTTAGATGAACTTACTCCAGTTCATCTGACATTAAATTCGGTCTAAGATATACACTGAACCAGCTCAATGTTTTTGAAATATGATATTGGTTGTATAATACAACATGCAACTGTTATTTTAATAAGCTGGTTATCGATATGTAAATAGTTCTAGAAATAAAAATAAGCAAATGGCCCCAAAATTAATAATCTTGGGTCCCAATGCTGCAAAGAAAAATGTCTTTCATGTAATGATGTGATCCTGTTTCACTATGTAATAGTGAGAATTAAATCTTAACCCCTGATTTCTCATGTTAGTTTAGGTTATACCGTGAATTTCAAAGAGTCTTACCGATCTGCTTTTCTTCCACAATTTTTCTCCATTCAGTCTAAGCTCACCATTGTAGAATGCATCTTCCACTTTGCTTTAAAACAAAAAGAACCCATTTTTATATTTAATATTCTTGCTATATTTTTTACAAAAATAAATACTAAGAATAACCTTTTCTACCGCTACAACATATGTATATAGATAGCTACATCAGTGTTCCTCAACCCTGGCAACTTTTAAGATGTGTGGACTTCAATTCCCAAAATTCTGGGAGTTGAAGTCCACGCATCTTAAAATTGCCAAGGTTGAGAAACACTGGGTTAAATCATATCAATTAACATAAATGATAACGTTGCCCTTTTAGCATTTCTCTGCTCTAGTGCAACTGATTCACTATGTATGGACCTGCAGCTATACTGTAGTCAACCTTTACAGAAAGAAAATCAATGTTGCATATCTTAAAGCTAAATAAGGCTGAAATCCTATGCGTACTTTTGGTGAAGCAAATCCTATTAAATTCATTCAGGTTTTCATGAAAAGAGCAATCAGTTGTGAGCAACTGATCATTTGTAGAAACTGTTGGTCTGTGATCAAAAATCAAGAACAATTTCTACTTAAATCTGGTTTGCTACATTCTGCAAGTAAAATAACAATGGTTGATAACACATGCCCAATCTTTCTGCTCTTTATTCAAAGCTTTTTACTATGTATATTAAATACACAAAATCCTGAAACAAATGACAAAGTCTAAGCAAGAAATGTGCATGGCATTTGGAAGCTTTAATTAAAGGAATGGCCAACGGACTGCAAATTAAGTTGGAAAAGCAGTCTCATTAAGAGCTATTTTGTTTTTTTTAATGACTATCAGCTGATGCTAATAGTTGTCTTTACTTTTTAATAGCCAATTTTACAGTATTTAACTGACCAGTCTGTTTTCATAGGGATTTTAATCACAAGCTACAAAAGTCATTTTTAATGCCCTTCCCAACTTAATGCTTTCCAGATGCTGTTACAACCAGCACCAGATTGGGGAAGGCTTATGAAGAATACTATCTTTAACATACTAGTATTAGCAAAACCAATATATTAATTGTATATTAATAGTCTTCCTAAGAGGGAAACTTTTAACTAGCTTGCACGTAGCAACGTTAAACAAAGAATCATTAGCTATACCTTGTAATCTCTTTACTTATAAGTGATTTTAAACTTTTAGACTTACTTTCTTGCAATATCTAAACCAGATTTCAAGATTACATCAAAGCGGAAAGACTGCACTACTTTCTCAAGGTCTTTGTAATTCTTCACTATGCTGGGATCATCTTCAAACTCATCTTCTGAATCAGTTATCTCTTCAACAGTGTCTTCCTCCTCCAAGTCTTCTTCCACAGTTTTTTTCACATTTTTATGTGAGCTTTTGTTACTTTTGTGTCGGACCAAAATCCCTGACACACTTTTTGACCAGGGTACTAAAAACACATGCTGTTGAATGGGAGAAACACAGAAATGTTTGGAGAGAATTGCTGTTCTGGGATGCTGGCTTGTAGCACAAAGAAAGGTCCTCCAGGGAGAGCGGAGTTTGTGAGGAGATTTGACCAGAGATCCAAGCCAGACATTTAGATTTCTAAAAGCGCCAAGAAGCAATTTATACCCTGTCATAGCATACCCTGGAACAAAGGATTAAACAGTTAGGGCACTGCAAGTTAGAAATCTTACAAAATGAACAATGCAACGTCTTAACACATTCTAAAGCAGGTGTCTTCAAACTTGGCCCTTTTATGACTTGTGGACTTTAACTCCCAGAATTCCTCAGCCAGGCACGCCAGGGACTGGGTTATAATCTTAGACATAAAAATCATCTACTCACAATCCAAATAGTTAAAGACCTTTGTTCTTTGGCTCTCCTATGCAGGGTTTTAGGCAACATAATATCAACAGGTGCTACTGATATCCTAAAAATCTACAATGCCCACAAAATCATCAGCCTAAATTCTGTATTACTGCATTCACAATAATTCAGTGGCTTACATTAACTTACCAGCAAATAAGTATCCTTTTCATGAACTGTCCACAAACACTATTCGTAAACAAGGCATTGAAGACTAGTGGGTGAAATCTATTGCTTAATCCGTGAATCTAGTGTTATGCTGGGCTATGACTGTAACAAAGATTGATTTGAGTCTACCATGATGAAGCATATTCAGAAAAATGGGTTCAGCATGAAGACCTCAGTGAAATCTTCATTGTTTTTTTTCTCAAGAGAGTTAGATTTTGAAATGAAGCACAGATAGCCCTGCAGTGTGACATCCTGCTTCTACTGTTCAAACTTTCTTAGGAAAGAAAGCCAAAATTACACATTATTTATTTAATAGTTTATTTCTTCTTGGGCAGGCAATTTAAAGCAGTTTACAATCAAATAATTTAAATAAATTATAATATAGAAGTATAAAAGATTGGAAATAGATGAAAAAAAAATTCCCAAGGCTTTCACTAGAAAGAATGCCCACCTATGAATAACAGCAAAATAACAGTAGGTCAGTTGTGGTACTGGATGCACAACAGAACTGCCTCTGTTCACCTTAGTAACCAACCTGCCAGATAAAGGTAAAAGTAGACTGTTAGGTATCCTGCTCCCAAGTTTTCAAGGGCACTCTTTGTCAAACACAAGATCTTGGTTTGGTAGTTAATTGGTAGCCAGTCAGTTGCTCCAATAAAGATGCAATGTGTGCATAGCCAGACCTCCCACTTATCTAAACATGAGGCTACCAGACTGTGAACAAGAGCAGGTAGGTTTCCACATGCAGGAAAGATATTTGTCAATGCAGCAAGATATTTCAGTAAGGTTTCCTTTAAAAGGTCAGTTGGTCCTCCAGTATCAATTACTATTCCAGAAACATCTGAAGCTATTGTAAGTTTTCAAACTCTTGAGTCCACACCCTGGTCAAAATAATAAAAATCTGAAGAAGTGGGATCAAATTCCACTCAAGACAGATTCACTAATTCCCATTCCTTGAAATTTGATTCATGAGCTGTCCTGGGGGAATTCCACTTCAATTCACTGGCGCCCATCTATCCTGTAACAGAATCTAGATACTCATTCTAAATTTGCCTGTTCTCTCTTGATTTAGGTGTCATGAAGTAATCAGCATGTCTTTAATATCTGATGACATTTCACCCCAAACACCTGATGATCATCATATATATAAATAACATTGGGGAAAATTAGTCCTCTGTGACACCCACAGAATGTACAAGCACAGTGATGCAAGCTATTTTCCAAGACCAAAACTCATTCTGTCCTAAAACCAATCCTTTATCAGAAAGGATCAACAAAATAAGTGTTCTCCAAGAAAATCTGAACTGTACAAATATTACCTTCTCCAGCACTTTACCCAAAACAGAAGTATTATGGTCAGTAGTACTCCCCTGGATCCAGAGAGGGCTTCTTCAGAAATGGGCAGACAAGGACCAACCTTAAAATTAGGGGTCTCGATTCATCATGGAAACATAAGCTCTATATTCCACCTAGCCAATCCCTATTTGTTATTGCAAATAAGCCAAGATAGTTAAAGATCAAACGAGTAGGCAGCAGGCCTCCCAGCAAAAGCAAGTCCGTTTAGTTTTCAGCTTGTAACTTTATGCTGTGGACTGCAAGCAAGTTTCTGTCTAGCTGTAAACATCAGCGATTACACGGAACTCTAAAAGCAGCATAGAAGTATTCATACAACCCTCAGGGTAATCTAATTTTCCTTAAATTAATACAATACTGTACTGACTGATTTTACTTGTTAACGTCTCGCACAATATGACCTGCAGAATACAGTACACCCATAACAAAAAACGTGTACAAGAGACCAACTATTTCAAGCATCGTTGGTATTACTTGGATGGCAGACGAATTAATAGGTCACAGCCGCACTCCTAATTTTTCTCATCCCCTAATCTTACAAAAGATCCAACCACAAATGCCACGGAGATCAAATGCCCCTGGTTTGCTGTGTGTGTGTGTGTGTGTGTGTGTGTGTGTGTGTGTGTGTGTGTGTGTGTGTATGTGTGTGTGAATAAACTTCGCAGAGGGCAATGACAAGCGCCAAGGTCGAATTCAAGGGAACCCTACCGTAAATACGGTTAAAACCGCGCTACAACCCCGACTGTAAACCTTCCGCAGCAGATCCAGCACCGCGTGTGTAACCCCCGCCCTCTGCCCGGTTGCCTAGCGGGCCTGCGTCCGATTCCGGCCTCCCTTCGCCCAGAAGCTAGAGGGAACCGGAAAGCGCTGGTTCTTCGCCCGGGGCCGAGCAGCGCCCGCCTGCCTGGCCGCTCTATGACTCCGTGTGCCACACTACCTGCCTTCGCCCGGCGCTTGCAACCCAAACCCCGCCGCGCGGCCCCGTTCCGAGCTCGTCCTTTCCCAGCTTTTCCGCAGGGATCGAAGGGCAGCGGCCGAGGCGGAGCCAAGTTTTTGTCGGAGGCAACAGCGTCCCCTGCTGGAAAGAAGGGCCTCGGAGGACCTGGCGGCTGTAGGCCGAAGTCCTCCGGGTCTCCGTTGGCGGTTCCTCCGGAGGCGCAGAAGAGGCAAGTTAGCGGCTGTGGGCGATCCAATCTGAGAGATTGGTCTCAGTTTATAGCTGGATGGGCTTCAAAAAGTCGGGACGACCTCGGGAAGATACCACCGTTGCACCTATTTTGCAGTGGCGTATATTGAACTCCCGGAGTAGGGCGCGTTTCTCCCTTCTCAGTTTGTGAACTTTCCTCTGGAAAGATGCTGATTTGACATTGTGATGTTGGAGATTTCCAACACAAAATCACTCAAAGCAACAACTACAATGAATAAATCTATAAGATAAGGCGGATAGCATTTCCCAGTATGGCCCTACTGGATAAAAACGTTTTCATCATAGAAGAAACATAATTATAGATTACTATTGCAAATTAACCCCATTCATAATCTCAGAAGCACAATCTAGCATATACTTATTTCCGTTACCGTTCTGGCCTCCCTGCAATCTTGTGAGGTAGGTAAAGCAGGGATCTGAACCTGCATCATACCATCATAGTCCAATATTTTAACTGCAAAACCACATCTGTTCTTGCAAGCCATTTCCACTTTCTTTTTGCAACCAATAATAGAAAAACCCATGTGCCTCAGAACAGCCAAAAATTCTTGTCTAGGCTAGCAGTCTTTTAAATCCAGTCAGCTGGACACATGAAAAATGTATAACAGGTGTCAAACTCAATTTCATTGAGGGCCGCGTCAGCATTGTGGTTGCCCTGGGGGGGCAGGTAGGTGCGGCCAGGGTGGGTGCAGCCTACTGGGTAGACATGGATGGGCGTGGTGGGGCATGGCCAGCTCTACATTGTTCGCGTCAAGGGTGCCTGTGGGGGCCTGGGCAGGAGTGGGACAGATCTGAGGGTCTCTGGCAGAAGGGGCTGGGACTGGGGCAAGCGCCAAGGCATGGTCCATTTCTGCATTCCTCACAAAGGGTGACACCTCCCCAGCATGCACCCAGGTGGCAGGGCTGACACGGCAGGGGCTGGTTCCTTGCTGTTTCTAGACGGCCTTGTGGAGCTAAGGCTGAATGTGTTTCAGCATAGATGGCCACCACAAAATTGTACATTGGCTCCCGGCCTGCCTGGGCCAGGGCCAAGGCAGCGGGGGCTGTTCCCTCACTGTTTCCAGGATGGCTTCATGGGGCATATGAAACCACATCGCGGGCCGCATCCGGGCCCCGGGCCTTGTGTTTGACATGTCTGATGTATAAATATGTATCCTTTGTATAAATGTATCCCTTTATAGGTAAGGTTGTTGAGAAGGTGGTGTCACTCCAGCTCCAACGGTCCTTGGATGAGGCCGATTATCTGGGCCCTCAGCAGTCAGGATTCAGGCTCGGCTACTCCACGGAAACTGCTTTGGTCGCGCTGACGGATGATCTCTGGTGGGCCCGGGATAAGGGACATTCCACTATCCTGGTGCTACTTGACCTCTCAGTGGCTTTCGATACCATTGACCATGGTATCCTTCTGCGCCGGCTGGAGGGGTTGGGAGTTGGGGGCACTGTTTTGCAGTGGTTCACCTCCTACCTCACTGGTCGGTCGCAGTCGGTGTTGGCAGGGGGTCAGAGGTCGACCCCTAGGTTCCTCCCTTGTGGGGTCCCTCAGGGATCAGTCTTCTCCCCTCTGCTGTTTAATATTTACATGAAACCGCTGGGTGAGATCATCCGACGACACGGGGTGAGATATCATCAGTATGCTGATGATACCCAGCTTTACATCTCCACCCCGTGTCACTGCAGTGAAGCAGCGGAAATGATGTGCCAATGTCTGGAGGCTGTTAGGGTTTGGATGGGTGCTAACAAGCTCAAACTCAACCCTGACAAGATGGAGTGGCTGTGGGTTTTGCCTCCCAAAGACAATTCAATCTGTCCGTCCATCACCCTGGGGGGGAGTTTTTGACCCCCTCAGAGAAGGTCCGTAACTTGGGTGTCCTCCTCGATCCACAGCTAAATCTGGAACATCATCTTTCGGCTGTGGCGAGGAGGACATTTGCCCAGGTTCGCCTGGTGCACCAGCTGCGGCCCTATTTGGACCGGGAGTCTCTTCTCACAGTCACTCATGCCCTTATCACCTCAAGGCTCGACTACTGCAATGCTCTCTACATGGGGCTTCCTTTGAAAAACGTTCAGAGACTTCAGGTAATGCAGAATGCAGCCGCGCGAGCAGTATTGGGCCTACCCAGAAATGCCCACATTTCAACATCACTCCGCGAGCTGCATTGGCTGCCAATTGGTCTCCGAACGCAATTCAAAGTGTTGGTTATGACCTATAAAGCCCTACATGGCATCGGACCAGGTTACTTACGGGACCGTCTGCTGCCCCATGAAACCCAGCGACCGGTTAGGGCCCACAGAGTCGGCCTTCTCCAGGTCCCGTCAGCCAGACAGTGTCGCCTGGCGGGGCCTAGGGGAAGAGCCTTCTCTGTTGCGGCCCCAGCCCTCTGGAACCAACTCCCCCCAGAGATCCATATTGCCCCCACCCTCTCCGCCTTTCACAAATTATTGAAGACACATCTTTGCCGACAGGCCTGGGGCAGTTAACATCTTGCCCCAGCCAGTGTATGTTTGTTGTAAGTTTGTTTTTGGATGATTGGGGTTTTATAATGTATTTAATGTCAGATTTCTATATATTAGTATCTATGTTGTAAGCTGCCCTGAGTTTTTTGGAATAGGGCGGCATAGAAATCTAATTAAATAAATAAATAAATAAATAAGAATGATGTCCCTTAGTCCCTCTCCCACAAATTGTCAGCCACTCCATCTTAATGTGGAGATGCCTTTCTTATTCTGATATCATGAGTGCCAGCTTCCCCTACGTTGTACTGTATCTTCTAGGAAAGAGGTTTTCCATGTTGCCTCAGGAAACAGAATTCCTTACAGCTCCACTAGGAATTTCTGAATATCCCTTCTTCAATTTGTCAGGTGTGCCATTTTCATTTAGTTTATTGTTGTTACTGTATGGTTCCCCACCATTTGTTAGCAAGTGTTAAGATGCTGTAGATAAGTACTGGAAGAGTATGTGCTAGTGTAGAAGAGTGATAGTGTAGAAGAATATGGACATTAACCTTGAAGAAGGAATGCAGCAACAGACAAACATTAGTTTGAGCAGGTGAGAAAGAAACTCAAGATTGTCCCTCTATTAGTGTCTTTGAACTAAGAAGAGGGGAGAGAGACACTGACCAGATTTCAAAATTCTCTTATTATGCCCTCTTAACAATAAAATACAGTTGCAATATGGTGTCTGTTTCCTGACCTGGCCTACCTTGAAGGGCTGATGGCCTTACCATGCTGAAGAACAGTCTAGCTCCCTAACCTAGTATCTTTTGAGTACTGAGAGGGAGAGGGAAATTTTTACTGTCCCTTGCTTCATGTAGAAATATTGAATCAGCCCCAGCCTTATAGCTTGTGTCCTGCTTTGCCAAGGGCATAAAATTTGCCAAGGGCTCAGCACATGCTCCCTGTTAAGTTCTGAAAGAAAGAAAAAAACCTCTGTGTTGTCAAGCAGAAACTTTTTTTGTTCTCATAGAGATTCATAATTATTGTTGACTGTCATAGGTTTGCTTGTTTCGTTGCTGTTTAATTATACAAGGCAACGTGTGATATTAACTTCAAAACCACCATCTAACTTCTCCCCTGAAATACTTAGCGAAGACAAAAATCAATTTGCATTAACTGAGCGTTCCACTTATTAAAACTGCTCACATTAAATTAAAGTGGGAGCAGTAATTTCACCACTGTGACTCATGAATGTTTTTTTATGGTCTACTCTAGTACATATATCTGGCACTGAAGATTTAGATCTTTAAATACTTATTATAGTTATATAGTTATATAGTTTTCAGAATGAATTTTGGTTTCATTAGGGTGACCAACTTTTTTACAATGAAAAGGAGGACACAAATAGAAGAAAAAAATATTGTAAAAGCTTGCTCGGTCCATGGTAGGTCAACCGCCCGCAGTGCCCCCGCCCGCAGCCGCCCCGCCAGCACCGCTGCCCTGCCGTGTAGAGTGGGCCCTGCAGCTCCCAAAACACCAGCCGCACTGGCTCTGGTCCTGGGGGGCAGCCCGCCGTCAACACACCCCACCTGCAGTCTCCCCGCCAACACCACCGTCCACCCTGCACAGCCCCATGTAGAGAGGGCCCCGCGGCTCCCACAGCACGGGCAGCAGCTGGCCGCTGCCAAACCCTCACAACCCCGCCCGCAGCACCCCCGCTGCCTCTGCCTCTTGCACCCGCAGCCATTATTGCCCTAGCAGAGCCGAAGATCAAGAGAAACTTACCGTTCCAGTCTCCTCCAGGTATCTTCGGAACTAAAAATAGAGATGGTATAGTTGGGTAGCAGGAGGGGTGTTAAGTTCCTGCCAATTCGCCTTCGCTGCAGACAATTTGCATGTGCAAAGTTTGCCGGCCAATGGCGCGCTCAGCAACAATTCCTATTGGCTTTCGAAAGCCAATAGGGGGAGTAGCACAGCTCATGCAAAAGTTGAAAAAAAAACCCATCAAAAAAAGGTGCCGGACGTTTACAAAGATTAATACTTAGTGTTATATGTGGTGTTCTATGATGATTGCCTATAAATATGATCTTATGGTTAATGTTGAACATTTTAACATTGAAAAAGCAGACTGAATTTCTACCTCAGGTTATTGAATTACTATCTCAGGACCTACCGTTAGGGACCATACAGGCTAAAAAATGTAACAGGTGTATAGTGGAGGCTTGAAGTGAAGAGTGAAGAATGTCTACCTATTGTTGTATGTTATGTTCTACGATGATCGCTTCTTAATATGATTGCTTCTTAATATGATCTTATGCTTAGTGTTGATTGCTTTAATAATGAAGAGGCAGACTGAATTTTTACCCCAGATTATTGAATCTCTACCTCAGGATCTTTTGCTAGGGATCATAAAAGATAAAATACAACAGACATATAGTTGTTGAGGCTGGAAGTGAGGAGTAAAGAATATTTACCAAACCAGGCGTTTACAAAGATTAATACCTAGTGTTCTATGCTGTGTTCTATGATGATTGATTATTAATATGATCTTATATTTAATGTTTAACTACTACCTCAGGACCTATTGTTAGGGATCATAGAGAATAAAAAATGTAACAGGTGTATAATAGAGGAGTGAAGTGAGGAGCGAAAAATGTTTACCAAACCAGACGTTTACAAAGAATAATACGTAGTGTTGTATACCAGAGGCTATGATGTTTGATGCATACAAAGATTTTATGTACAATGCTGAATGTTTTAATAAAGGAATTTTTATATTTAAAAAAAAAAAAAGGTGCCGGAACGCCGTTCTGAGCGTTCTATGAGGGAAAAAAAAGCCCTGCAGATTAGTCTTAAAATATCAAAAAGGAGGATATATAGGAGGACACTTTTCAAGGGAGGACAGAACTCACAAAAGGAGGACTGTCCTCCCTAAAGGAGGACGGTTGGTCACCTTATCGTTTGTTTGCTTGACTTTGGGATAATGGCCCCTTCCTTTGAACTCATCTGTGAAGGTTATTTTTTGATGGTTTTTTTGTGGGGGGGAGAACCTTTAAAAATCTAAAAGAGGCATTGAGGTAATTAAAATATATATTTGTCCTTTAAGCTGTAATAGTTAAGGGGGGATGGGAAAGAGACTAGTGTTACAGGTGTTATGTTCACCTTATATGCAGCTCTATCATTCATCTCAATTGTATTTGTTTCCTGTATCACATTGCTACTCTATGATTCATCGTTATTGTTCCTCTGATGCATTTTCCCGTTCCTGTTGTATTCTCATTCTAAGAAGGTGGCATCTGCACAGTGATGGCTTGTATTGTATTTACTTACTCCACATGAAATATGGTGTCAGAAGCATCTGAATCTGCACTGTCTCTACACATTTGATACATGCCAATCTAGCACTTGCGGTCCTGTCCTGGAAACCGAGCATTTGAAGCCAGAAAATCAGCATCTTGGCAGCTGCTAACAGCATACCACTGCCTGAGACAATGAGGCTGAGTGGAGATTGCAGCAGTAACTGGGACAACTTCAGAGCAGAGTTTGAGGATTACTCCCTAGCCACAGGCTTAAATGACAAGCTGGCAGCAATGCCAGCAGCCACACTGAGGAGGCTGATGGGCAACGAATGCCTCCATGTTTACAACCCTTACAGAGGAGCAAAAAAAGTGATACTAAAGCCATCCTAGATGCCTTAGAAGTCTTTTTCAGACCCTCTACAAATGTCATACATGAAAGATATACATTTGGCAACTAAGATTCACCCCTCAAAATCCTTGGCAAGGCCATTGATAAAAACAGCAAATCCTACAATGAGGTGTTTGAGGGCCCTATAATATTTGTTCCAGGAGAGGTTCACTTTGAACTTGATCCTGCCATTTCACCAGTACAATGTGCCCCACGCAATGTGGCAATAGACATTAAGCCTCAAGTCAAAGCGCAAACTGTACAAGTACGAAGCTGAAGGACATGTTACTTGAGTATTTCAGCCTACCGATAGCAACATGGTTGTTATTACGAAGCTGAGAAGATCAGAATCAGCACTGATCCCAAGTTTCTGAATATTGGCCCTGAAACGGTCACACTACTTAATGCCAACACTTGATGACATTTTGCACAAACTACTCGAAGCATGGGTTTTTCACGCTTGTTGACACTAGAGATGCCTTTTTAACAGTGCAAACTGGATGAAAAGAGTAGCTACATGATCACATTCTGGACTCCTTGGGGCAGAAAGAGGTGGCTCAAACTACCTCTGTAGCACCAGAGGTGTATAAACAAAAGCAGCATGAACTTTTGAGTGGGCTCAGTGGAATTGAGCCAATTAGCTGATGACATTATGAAGCTGAGCATGACCATGATGAGAAGCTAATAGCACTACTAGACTGTTGTAGGCAGGTGATGCTGAGGCTCAGGGCAAACAAATTGCAGTTCAAGGTGCAAGAAGTCGATTTCTATGGACATATCCTGTCCTTACAAGGCTTAAAGGCTGACCCAGATAAAATTAGAGCCATTGTGGACCTGCCGCCACCTGCCAGTGCCAAATCAGTGCAGAGATTTATTGGTTTTGTCACATACTGTACTTAGCAAAATTCCTGCCGCACTTGTCTGAAGTGTGTCAGCCTTGAGACGTCTGCTGGACAAAGATGCAGTTTGGCATTGGCTTCCCAATCACAACCAGGCAATAAAGGAGATGAAATGCTTGGTCACTGTTGCTGAAATACTATGTCACAAAGCCTGTTACAATTCAAAGTGACTCAACAAAAATGGCCTAGGATGTTGCCTATTGCAAGAAGATCAGCCAGTTGCATATGCGCCCAGGGCTCTTTCATCTGCTAAGTTAAATTATGCTCAAATCGAAAAGGAATGTTTAAGTATTGTATTTGCCTGCCAGCTTTTCCCTCATTATCTTTATTGCCGGGATACAATCACAGCTGAAACTGATCACAAGCCCCTAATATTTATTTATTTATTTATTTTGAAGACTTTTATACCGCCCCTCTCCCACAGGACTCGGGGCGGTTTACAGCCAAATTAAAACATAACAATAATAAATATTTAAAACTGAATTAAATAAACTAGGCTGTTACTAAAAAACCAGTTTAAAATCCCATACTAAAACCCTAACTACTTAATTTAAAATTACTTAACAAAACCCAAGGAGCTCTAGGCCAGGCTGGCTTGATTGAAGAGATATGTCTTCAATTCTCTTCTGAAGGTGCGGAGATCATGACATGTCCGGAGTTCCGGAGGGAGCTCGTTCCACATCGTCGGTGCCCCCACAGAAAAGGCTCTCCCCCTTGGCGCCACCAGCCGACATTGCTTAGCCGATGGCACCCTGAGGAGGCCCTCCCTGTGGGAGCGAACTGTTAAGCCCCAAGCTTAATAGCCATATTCAAGAAGCCAACTTTGTGTGCTCCGAAGCATTTGCAGAGCATGATGTTTACATTGCAGCATTACAACCTCAATGGTGTCTACAACAGAGGTCCTCAACCTTTTGGGCACCAGGGACCGGTTTTGTGGAGAGAGGTTTTTCCGCCGACTGGAGGGTGTGTGGTTTTGTGTGCTGCCTGCATCTTGCATATGGGGCTTTGCTTGTTTGTGAAGACCAGTTGCTGGTCTACAAGACAGGATGTGAAATGTTTATCAGTGATACCTTGAGCAGGGCTACATCATTAAAACTATTAATAGCTATTTAATAACTTTCCTAAAAGATAATAATTTTCTTCTTCCGTGATACTAGAATAATTTTCTCTAAACGGGTGGCCTTTGAATATTTTGAACTGCAGTGCTGGGAATTCCTTGCAGAATCTTGGCTTTCGCACAGCCTTGGGGGATCTCTTGTGACTTTGCCTTGCTGGAGTCACATCTCCACATCTGCCTTCTCCAAAGCTGGGCACCATCTAGCACTGGGGTCTTCAAACTTGGCCCTTTGATGACTTGTGGACTTCAACTCCCAGAATTCCTCAGCCAGGCAAGTTGGCTAAGGAATTCTGGGAGTTTGAAGACCCCTGATCTAGCATCTCAGGGGATTCTTGACACCCAATATCCTGGTGGAAGCTCAGTTTGGCCATTTGCACTGATGCCAGAACCAAGACACTGAGACAACAAGGTTTCTTCGAATCACCCTGATCCAGGATTCCTCCCAATCCTCATATTTGGGATCTGTTTGTTCTCTCTTACAAGTGGATTGAGCTTCTTTTCATTTCCTAACAGCTTAAGCTCTTTGGTGACTGTTTCAGTTTGGCATAGCAACATGTTTTTTCTCAGATCCTTTCCAGAAACTGTATTCTTACAAGAACAGCTGGCACATTCTCATTTTCCTCTGTGCTCTTTTTCCTATTGGTCTTAAAAGTACTGAATTAAGGGTATATGAATAGAGGGAGGTGGTGAGTGTAAATGCCAGTGTTTTGTTAGCGTTGCAGAAAGTCTGTCCCATTTGATGCCTTGTCTTTGGCTCTTACCCTGGGGGCTTATCCAACTCACATTGAGCAGGTGGCGAATGCAATGAAAAAAGAAACAGCAATCAAATTAAATGCCAGTTATGTTTAATATCCTTAGTCGCCGTGACAGCTACACATTCCATCAGCAAATGCTAATTAGTTTGAATTTGCTTATGTTTGTATTCTCATTTTGCTTCTGATTAATTGCATTATGACTTGGAAGAAGATGTTCTTTCGTCTAATTAGCAGCACTTCTTTCTGTAACCTTTTTCTAACTTTTCAGGGTGAGGTTTTCTTTACCTAGGTGCTCAAGGAATAAAATCAAGATTGCAGGCAACATATCCATGTGAATGCAGAAACAGTTGTCCCTGAGGAAAAGGGGATGTGTGTATGCTAATTTTAGGAGGCATTTTAACAGCAGCACTTGTGTTTTCAGTTTGAAAGCAACATTTATTTACCACAGTACAGAAGGCAGTAAGCACAGCTCTGGACCAAGTAGATGATTAATAGGAAAGAGTCAATTGCCACCACAGGAGATCAATGTTGGAAAATTTCTGTAGGTAATTGCTGGTTTGAGAGCCAATTTAGTGTAGGGATTAAGGCACCAGGCTGCAAATGTGAGATCAGGAGTCCTTGTCCAGCTTTAGCACAAAACCAACTGTGCCCATGGGCCAGCCAATTTCACTCAGCTCTAAGAAGAAAGCAATGGCAAACTACTTCTGATATCTTGCCAAGAAAACTGCAGGCACTTGTCCAAGCAGTCACCAGGAGTCAACATTGACTTGAAGGCACCAATAATTTAGCATTTTATCCACCTATCGAGTTCCTCCCAAGAACCCGGGATAGGCAGATGTTAGTGTCTGAAGGTGTTAACATAAGCAGTTCCATGTAAAGCTGCCTTTTGCAACTGACTGATGGTGATTGTGTTAATGCGGATGGCACTCAAGTTGTTTTGGGAATGCACTTAAGGAGCCTGTTGCTATTGGTGCCATCTTTGCTTTCTTTTGCCAGAGTTATACTGTTATACTGTTTGTTTTCAGCTCTTTGTACTGTCACTCTTAGCAACAGAAATTTTGGGCTCACTTGTCGTAAATTGAGGACTACCTGTATATATCCATTCCAAACAATCTCCAATTTCCATTTCAACTTCAATGTCTAATTTCAGATATTTCTTTTTATTTATCTATTTCTCTGTATGTTATGAATAGGTCCTTTCTATTTAGCTTTTTAAAAACAATAACTACAAATTTCAGGTTTTCTCTTCTATACGCATGCTACCATTCTCACTCACTCTGGGTTTTGCAGTTTTAAAATAAGAGTTCTGTTCTCATTTAGGCATGTTTATAGCAGACCTATTGCAACAAACGAGTCCAGCTTAGTAAGAGAACTAGTAAATTTCAGAAAATACTCATTTTCCTATAGCCTAAGTAAAGAGAAGGAAAAATTTCCATAGCCAGAGTTTTATTAATTTTTTCCCTTGCCAAATAATTCATCAAGGAAATGCATTCTGCAACTGCATTTCATTATTTTACCAGTTAAACATTCCATGACAAAATGTACTAAAACATAATAGCTTCCCTTCACTGATGGAGCTAGTATTCCACATTTTTGATTAAATTAAGATGTCCATTTATTGAGACATCTTCATGATGAAAACTAGTCTTCCTCATTACAACTTATTTTTTTTTAAATGTGAAAACCTGCTTTTTATTTGCAGTTTTTGATGAATATGAAGAAACACATTTCAGATTTGGAGATCTCATTTCAGAGAAACAAGTCTTGAAAGTATTCGTCGAATTCTTCCTCCCTCGTTTTTTCTTCTGCATCCTGTGGTGGACCCCTCCAGAAATCTGCCTCAGAGGGACCATCTTCCTGATCATCACTACCTTCATCAGTTTCGTTCGATTCTTCCAATGATGTTGCACCTTCATGGATCTTTTTTTTCTTTGCCCTGTGCCTGTGTGGTGAAGATGTTCTTTTACCCTTTAAAATTTTGGAACTTTGTTCTTGGTTGTCTTGCTTCTTTCCTGGTTTGACCTCCCTTTTCCTGTGATGAAAATTTAATTTGAAAGAGCATTCTGGACAGAGTCTTAATTTAACAAGTGCATTTTTCTTTTGCTCATGTTCAACATAACCAAAATTCACCTCCCAGCTCTTTAAGCCTTCTTTTTCATCACAATGTTTGCTTCCACAAGAAAATTGCCCTTTTCCTGATACAACTTCTTGCTCATGCCTCCATCTAAATCCAAACTTGTTCCCTTTGTATTTTCTCAGATCTGCTATACAGTATTCTTTGAATAATTTATCATAGTATTTCTTGCTCAACCTCTTCTCCCAGTTCATATCAACTTCATCCTCTTCTCTCCACAAGAATCTGTGGTTCTCCCTTATAACATCAAGATCAGTCTTATCATTTTCTCCTGAACGTTTGAAGTCTTCTTTCTTACCACCATAGTATAAAATGTAATCGTTTACAAACTTCTTATGTCTTGCATAGGCATCCATTGCTATTAAATGGAACCGTCTATTTCTGGCTTCTTCCCTGTCCCACTCATCCATTGCCACCTGTCTGTGGGCCACCTTGTCGTGCTTGTCCTTCTGGAAGGGCTTTTGGAGTAAGGCATCTTCACTATTTTTCTGTTGGCAAAATTTCTCCACTGTTTCATCATCACTAAAATCAGAGTCATAGTCCCCATGGCCAAGTATTGCTCTGGGCAGCTTCCTCTCGGGGGCCTCCATATCACTTCCCCCTCATTACAACTTATTGATGAGCCTTTGGCTCCATAATACAGAAACTTCTCTCCGACAAAGAACTAATATAGAAATTAAGGAAAGGCTAAAGTAAATCCATCATTATGTTTTGCCATATTTTTATGACCAGTCAGACAACAAAGATTGATCACTCTTATTTACCCCAACCTTAATGTCACATTTTGGCCACCAGGTGGCAGAAGATCACCATACAGATATTTGAGAGGTCTTATAATAAGATACAATGCCAAGTCATCCAGGTTCAGCGCACACTAGGCTGAGTATGAAGCCAGGCTTGCTGTAACATAAACCAGTTTTGCCTTGAGCTGAAAGGCATACGTACCTCTCATGGATGCTGCATATATTTTAGTTATTTGGGTTTTTTTCCAGTTGCAGCTAATGCCAATGACAAAAATGTCCAATAAAAATAGCATTTAGGTTCCCACATCACTCTAAGCAATGACTTTCATGAATAAACCAGTTGGCTGATACATAGTACACTAAGTCATAAACCATAAACCATAGGTCAGTGGTGGCGAACCTATGGCACAGGTGCCAGAGGCGGCACTCAGATCCCTCTCTGTGGGCACGTGCACTGTCGCCCCACTCCTAGGCCTTCAGCTGGGTTTTATAAAACCTTTTTCACTTTAGGCCTCCAACGCCGTGGACAAAAAAAAAAAATGTTCCATCAGTCAATTTCAACTCGCGGGAAAAAAAGATCTTGCAAAGTTGGAATTGATTGATTGAAATTTTTAGTCCCACCCAGTCTGCCGTTAGCACAGCCACGCCCACCCAATGGGCCACACCCACCCAATGGACCACATCCACCTGGCACCCGACGATGCATAAGTGGGTTTTGGGTTGCAGTTTGGGCACTCAGTCTCTAAAAGGTTCGCCATCACTGCCATAGGTTATTGAATACTGGTGGAGACACACTTTGAAATTTCATCAGGCTCCTGTTCTGAGGAATTCGACTGAAAAAGAAGGCAGAACTGAGTAGGGTTTAAAATGGTAGCAATGCTGAAACAGACAGCAATTTGCAATCATGTGCCACACCCATAGCTGAGCAAATCACAGGGAGGGAAAATGGCAAAACCCCAAGTAGATCATTTTTTTACAAAAAGCTGGTGAGAATATCAAAAATCTAAGAGAAGAAAAGTGATCAGGATTATCGGGAACAAAAGGAAGCCATTTGTGATTCATTCTGCACACTAGTAACCACAAATTGTTGCTGAGCAAATAGGATATGCCTCAATCTGTAGAAGGGCCAGGTGAACAACTGATCTTGATTCTCATGCAGCTTTGGCCTCTTAGGAGTTCCATCAACTTCTGTCAGCTTCTGCTTTCTCCAGCTTTCAATTTAACTGTATTGCTAGATATGTTGCTTTAATTCCAACCCTGGATAGGATGAGTGGTTAGGTGGCTGATCCTCATTACCAGTCTCACTTTAAAAGCAAAATTGTGACTGGGGACATTTGGATGCATACCTCCAGAGTTGCATTATTTTTAAGCAGGGGTGCTGGTAGAAGACAATGACACAAAATCATGTGTTGCTTTTTTAATGCATTTAGTTATTTTGAAAAGAAAGGGAGGGGGAAGACAAAGGCATAACAATCACAAACTACAGGTGTATAAAAAGTTTCAAGTGCAATAGTGTATAACATTAAGACTGAAAGAAAATACAAACTATTCCAATTGAAGAAACACTGCATTTTTACTTTATTTATCAGCTTGGATTAAAGGAAACAGACAACTGTTTCACACTTTATTACCTTCTGAGACATAACCTAGGAAGAATAGTGCAAGGACAGACGACTGGGGGCAAGTACTTGGTATAGTTCTAAATGTCACACTGACCCTAGTTCTCGTGTACAAGTCATAGAATACATGGCTTGTGCTGAGGTGATCCACATGGAATTTTTCTTTTTCGTTATCAACTTTTGTGCAAATATCTTCACAGATGCAAATAAAGCGCTCAAGTCCTAAAATACAGCACGAGTCCTCCATTTTTACTGCAGTTGTGAATACAACCTATGATGTTTCCAAGAAAGTCCAGCTCAGCCAGGGGGTTGTAATGTATCTATTCCTTCAACGTAAAGGAATGCCTGAACATAAAAATACAAAGGTCCTTTCTGAGCATTTTGGAAGCAACTGGACTGACACGTAGCATTTTGGACACCATTGAAATGAATAGATTGGACGTGGCAAAATTGCAAGGTCAGGGTGATGATGGGACATTCTGCAAAAATCTTGGGGCTGTGTATTAAAATCCAAGGTAGAATTATAGCACAATGTCCAAGAGATAGTATGTACCCAGCACTACTCATAATCTCAGTTTAGATTTGAACAATGGTTATTTCAGGTCTTCCAGAAGTGGAATTATTTCCTTGAAGTTGAAAGTTTTCTTTGCAGTATCAAATAATGTAATTCGATGTCCCTATATATGAGTTGTTGTTTTGTGTGTGTGTGTGTGTGTGTGTGTGTGTGTGTGTGTGTGTGTGTGTGTGTGTGTGTGTGTGTGTCTCTTCAAGTCAATCTTGACTCTTGGCAATTGCCCAGACAAGTCCCTGCAGTTTTCTTGGCAAGATATTTTAGAAATGTTTTGCCATTGCCTCCTTCCTAGAGCTGAGAGAGAGTGACTGGCTCAAGGTCACCCAGCTAGCTTCAGGCCTAAAGCAGGACTAGAACTCTCAATCTCTCCATTTCTAGCCTGATGTTTTAACTATTGCACCAAACTGACTGTCTTATATATGATTATGTTCATCTAAAACTATTCTGAAATACCCTGTGCAAAAAGATAGTCGATACATTTTGAAACTCTTGTGCTCATGTTTTTCTGCTTCAGGAACATCCATAGTAGGCTGCCTGAGATTATTCTTTGAGGAAAGGATAGAATTTTAATATCTCAAATGGAGTTCTATGGCTGTGCTGCTCACCCAAAAATTGGATTCAATCCACTACATTTCAGAACTGATTCAATCATCACAAACTGTTAAAAATGAAGCTGCAAGGCCTTCTTCAGACTTCTCTTAATAACTTAAAACAGGGGTCTTCAAACCTGGCCCTTTGATGACTTGTGGACTTCAACTCCCAGAATTCCTCATTCTGGGAGTTGAAGTCCACAAGTCGTCAAAGGGCCAAGTTTGAAGACCCCTGACTTAAAAGATGCCTGAAATCAATAAGCATCAAACCTGACGGTATTATGACCATGGCCTAGTCCTGCATTATAGCTCAAGAATTTGAAACTGATGTGTGCCCTAAGTAATGAGGAAGTTTCACGATGACTGGTCTGAGGATCAAAAACCAACATTTGCAGAAGACCAGTTTAGAGTCCAAGTGTTCTTTCTAATACTAGACATAGCGATCTCTCATATAAAACACAAATTTGCAGAACTAACAAGTAGTTTTACATTAACTGACATTAACGTAGCTATTAATCTTCATGTCAGCAACCAATGAAGAAGAGTTGTATACTTCTAGAAAAGTTTTGGTAAAGAAATGTGATAATGCTTTGTTAGAAACATTTCCTGAGCAGTGGCTCATATCCAGATTATTACTGAAGCCCAATTAAAAAAAACAACCCAATAAAAAAGCTCTAGAATTTCTTATGAAAGAAAATCATCCTCGGGCATCAAATTTTACTGAGAGTGACAGCTCCAGAGAGGTCATGTTCTAAACTTAAACTTACCCAAAAATATGGAGCCCTTGGTGCTCTCTGAGCTTGATTATTTGTTTACAGATATTTCATTACCAAACTAGGTAATATCATCAATGGTGTTAACTAACATTGTTGATGTTATCTAGTCTAGTAATATCTGCAAGCAAATAACCAAGCTCAGAGAATATCCAGGACTCCACAGCTCAGCTCTGAACTACTTAAACTGTCTTTTACTGGAATTATAAAAAAAATATAAAAAACTATGAATCAATCTCTCCCAATCATGTCTAAGTGGCCTGCTGGAAACTTCATTCCAAAATGTGTGCCAAAACCCCTGATATCTCAAAGATAGTAAGTATATTTGTGGAGGAAAAGTTACAAAACAAAAACATTTAAGCAATCATTTCCAGCTCTGCTCCCGTTGCTGTCACCTGCACAGGGTCATAGATGATGATGTTGGATCTTAGCCACTCACCTAACTGGTTCATGCAGGATGTGCAGGACCTGACTCCATGCAACACATGCAGGTAATATAGCTGGTAACACAGAAGGAAAAGAGGGAGAAAGGAGGATCAGTCAACAAATTTGTGCCCTGCCTTGCCCGTCTGTCTGAAAGGGGAACAACTGTTGCTATTGTTTGTTTGCTTTTTTGAAGATTACGTTTCGCTTATTGACTTGATCAGTGATTTATTGTTGTTGAATTCTGTGCATACTCTTGCTCAGTCTGTGTTTAAAAATTAAAAAAAACAACCTCTGTACATATTCATGGTGTTTATCTTTCATTTTAAAATGGCCACAAAGGGGTATTGTTTTAGTCTGATGGGCTGCATAGTATGAGAGGTCCATCTTTCTTTCTTTGCCAGGTGCCAATTCTACCTATTACCCTGAAGGCAGTAAGTATAGATTTGTCCCCAGATGCCCCCTGTCCCAACTAAAATAATACAGGTTTACTCTCCTTCCCTGTTGGAAGCCAGAAAAGAAATTATTTTCAAAATAAGGAGGGCGAAAGGGGACAGATACATGATGAACTCAAGGAAACAAATTACTAATTCAGAGCGGAAATGCTGGCAAACCAGTTTTGTGGTTGTCCAACTTATTACATTCAGAGATGAATGTGCAGGACTTATAATCATTAAAACAACCCGGAGACAGAAAATTAACATAATGAGAAGAAAACTAACTAGAAGAAGAAGAAAAAAAACCAAGAAAATTGGAATAACTATATGCATATTATAAAGGAATAGGGATTTATTTTGAGCAGTTGAAAAATAGTAGCAGTGCATTCTAATTACATCACAGTGGCTGTCAACACCCAGGCCTAAATACAGCATACAGAATCCAAGTGCCAAATATGTGATTCTGCACAGAGAGAAAATACAGTTTTTGGACGTCTATCCAGCCACAAATTCCAGAAGCAGCAGGCATATTCTCAGGGCGATCCAAATAACAACTCTCAAGGGCATCTCCTGTGGGGACTGCTGTGTTCAATACATCAAAAACCCCTTTTATGTTGGAAATTATGATATTTCAGAAGCTTGCAACAGGAAATGCCCCGGAAAACATCAGCTCTTAAATGCACCAAAACTCTCCTTCTTATGCTCAAATAATTTAAAATAAACCATTATTAAACCCAAGGAGCTTCAGATAGAGATTGCCACATGCCAATGCTAAATTATACAGTTCATCCCATGCTCAGTTCTATCCCATCTGCCCTGACTTAGGACAAAAGGGAAGGTGTGCATTTTAATATCAATTCAAGGTTGACATAGCAGACTAATATCAAGGTGTCTGTTTCTTCATTTCTACATTCCACTGTATGTCCACAGAAAGTTTGGTCTAGTGCAGGGGTAGGCAACCTTGGCTCTTTTATGACTCGTGGACTTCAACTCCCAGAATTCCTGAGCCAGCATGGTCTGGTCTAGTGGTTATGGCACCAGCCTAGAAAAAGAGAGACCATGAATTCAAGTCCTACCTTAGACGTGAAAGCCAGCTGGGTAATTTTGGACCAGTTGCTCTCTCTTAGACTAACCCACCTCACAGGGTTCTTGTGGAGAAAATAGGAGGAGAATGGTGTGTCGAAGATGGTCACCCCTTTTGAGTTATTTGTAAAAATAAGAAAGGCAAAATAATAAATATAAATAAATACATATAAATAAATTATTTATTTATTTTAAAAACACATCTTTGCAGACAGGCCTGGGGCGTGTGAGCTGTGCTCTGCCCCTGGGCCTTTGATTGGGAGTGTATGTTGTATGAGTGAGTATAGTTTTTATAGTTTCATAGTTTTATATTGTACCATTTTTTAAGTGACCTATGTATTTTGTACTTATATTTCTGTTGTGAGCCGCCCTGAGTCTAGGGAGAAGGGCGGCATATAAGTCGAAATAAATGAAATGAAATGAAAATATTCAAACAATTTTTTTTAAATCTGCAGCAAGGAAGAACGGATGGTTCAGATTCATAGGAGCGAAGGAGGAGCATTACTTTGTTGCAATTGAAAGATTAAATAAAATAACAGGGAAAAGAACAGCGTACCTTTGTGGTCAAGCAGTCACAGGATGAGAAAGGCAGTGCGTGCTTTGCACGGCCTGGGCAGAAACCAAAAGGGTGCTCCCTGGGAGATTTAAGGGTGGAACAGAGATATGCTGGCAGAAGAGATCTTGATGGACTCCAGTTTTGAAATGAGCATACAGGGCCATGACCATGATTGGAGGGAGGAGGCCTACCAGGGGCTGTAGCCATAGCAGTTGGATATATTGCTAGATTAGAATGAAGCATAGTAGACCAATTTCCCTAAGCCAATTGTTGCAACTTAGGGCAGAAAACAGTATTTTTGAAACAGAGATTGGGTGGCTCATACTGGCAATGGGCAAGCGTAAGTTATGAGCTGGCTTTAGATTCTGGATTTAAAGAAGAGGGTGCCTACAGAAAGACTTAAGGTGCATTATTTAAGTTATGTCAAACAATGCTGCATTTGATAACACAAAGCTGGGCATGTGGCTCAGTGGAGCGAGAGAAGATTAAGATTATGAAAGACCTGCGCAACCTGGACAGGACTGGGTGGAATTTAACAAGGAGAAAGGTCAAGTTTCGTATTGGGTAGGGAAAATGTATAGTATAGGATGGAAAGAACTGACTTGGCACTACCGGTAGTACATTTGAAATAGACTTGAGTGTCCTTGCAGCCAGCAACACAGCTAATCCTCGATTTATGGCCATTTAACACCGTTTGAAGTTACAACAGTGGTAAAAAGTGACTTATAACGATCACTGTGTCTTCATAGTCACATGATCAAAGTTCAGACACTTGGCATCCGGTATATATTTACTGTATGATGGTTGCAGCTTCCTGAGATAACATGATTGCCATTTATGATCTTCCCAGGGGGGGTTATGACAAGTAAAGTCAATGCAGGATTCATTTGGTGGCCGTGGTAACAAAGATCCCGGATTTGGGCATGACTAACTTAATGACTGCATTGCTTAGTGACAGAATTTCTGGTCTCAATTGTGGTCATAAATTGAAAACTACCTGTATAACACAGAGGGTTAAAAACAGTTTTGGGAAATGTGAATGTGTTAAGGGGGTATGAAACCCAGATAACTGAAAGTAATTGTTCTATTTTGTCCTAATCAGCCCTATCTGGAGTACTGTGTCCAGTTCTGCGTACCACACTTCAGGAAAACAAAAAACACAGACATGTTGGAACAGGTAGTGAAAGGCCTGGAAACTAAAGCCTATGAAGAACAGTTAAAGCTCCTGGATATGTTTCGTTTACAGAAAAGAACACTATGGCAGTAATCTTTAAAAATCTGAGGGGTTGTCACTTAGAATAGGGAGTGGATTTATTCTATGTTGCCTCAGAAGAAAGAACCACAAATAAAGGATTAAAATTACAAGGAAATAGGGGCAGACTGGACATTAAAAAGAACTTCCTGCCTGAATAAGCTACCGTATTAGTCAATGGAATAGGCTGCCTCGTGATGTGGCAAATGCTCTTTCACAGGAAGCTTGAGGGTCATCTAACAGAGCTGCTGTAGTAGATTTTGCACTGGGCAGGGGATTGCATTAGATGACGTCTATGATCACTTCGAACTCTATGATTCCTCCTTCAGTTTTAAGGCCCTGCACCCAAAATGAGAAGATCTACCTTCATGCCTTATTCTACAGGGTGGAAAATCCATTCTCTGCAGATCTGCTATGCAACAACTCAATTCCAGTTCCAAGATTTGTTGCCCAACACATTTGGAAGGCACTTAGATGGGGAAAGGATGTTTTCAAGGCTGGCTGTATCCTAAAAATTGGGGGGGGGGGGAAGAGGAGAAGGAATTAGTTTGATAGATCTGATTGAGGAAAGTAGTTGTTATAGTCTTAATACTGCTTGTATGATACAACAGAACTTCCCCATAAGGACAGTATTGTAGCCCTTTTAGACAATGTTATTATCATTAGTAAAAAAAAAAAAAAGCTTGGTCCATGTTACTTGCCTATTTTGAATTCTAAATGAAAAACATTGTTTTTCAGTAAGACCTTCTATGTGGATAATAAGTTGCTTTTCTCTGATGAAAAAAGTCTACATGAACAAGCGAGTGACAATAATGAGATAATATAAATCTGTGATCTCAGCTTGATTCTTCACAACTGGAAAAAAAGAACAGTGGTACATTATGATCCATCCAGCTTCTCTAGCGTCAGGCTGAACGTGAGGAAAAGTTTACCAGATTGTAGCTCCAGAATTAGTTTTCAGGGTAATTATTCATGGCTGAAAATTTCAATATAATCAAGACCTTTGTGTGAACCTGGCTTTTCACCTTAGCTACTCCCTGCTATCTTTCACAAGGCCTGAATTAGAAGGGAAGGGATTAAAATTCCAGCTTCAGCATCTCTCATTTTTCAAGAGGAGCTGTTTTCTACGTCTAGAAGTCTGTTCTAGAAGTGGATAAGAATGAAGGGGTCTTTGGAAGTCAAGGGGCCAGGCAGATATTTACCTAACACTGACTTAATACTAAACTTCATTGCCCTTTGTGTCTTACCTATGAATGCAGATACATAGAATTGCATTGTTAGACTTTAAAAAGACAGCAAGAAAAAAAGGGGGGTTTTTTTGGAATTATTTTTCTCTTTGCTGTGGTCCAGCAAAGATGCGAGATGATATTCCAGGGGGTGCGGAAAACTTGGGTTTTCAAAATTGTAGTGTATATGCATAATTCGTTGCCGTTATTTCGAACTTTTTTAAGGGGTGCGAGAATATATCAGACGCCTTCTAGAGGTGCGGGGTACAGAAAAGGTTGGGAGCTGCTGCAATACAGTAATGTGGAAATTGAAAATGACATATTAACAGGAGAGTAAAAGTCTCTTCTGAGTTAAACTCAGCTCCCAGCGAATTCATGGGTACGTTCAGGTAATTTTATTGCTAGTTATGTAGAAGTGAGTTGCCACTACTTTCTCTCAGATTTTTTCTTTTTTTCATTTCTCAGTCTAGCCTACAATTCTGACACTTATCGGTGGTGGTGTCTTCAAATGCTATCCAATTCCCATTCTGCTTATTTTTTGGAGACCAGTGCATGACTAAAAGCTGCCCCCGAGTCAGGCAATATACTGGCATTTTAATCAATTGATTCACTTTTATGATATGATTGCATATCTCACAACACGATTGCATTACTTACTAAATTATAATAGTTCAGAAGATCCTATACCAAATTACATAGGAGCAAAGCCTACTGAATGGAATGTTTATTCCAGAATAAAAATGTTATGCTTGTGTTATAAATATTGTTGAAACAGTAGCTAATTTCACAAACTGTATGAGTTGCTTGGTTTTGCCCTTGTCTGTTGTAGGGCATTATAAAACCACCTATTGTGATTTATGATGTTGCAAAATCTAGAAATAATGTCTTTCCAGATAGAGCATGACACCTTAAGTAAGGCTTAATCCTTGGATAAACAGGATGTAAAATGATGGCCAGCATGTGCTTATTCGTGTTAATCTTACACAGAGCATATTCTACAAACATTGAACTAAACCAGGCGTGTCTAACCCACAGCCCTAAACAGCTAGAAATGTGGTCCCACAAGATCATAATTAACATCATTAGGTGATTTTTGTATTTATCTATACTATATATTTCCCAAGACAATTCCTCTTCACTCAATGTGGCCCAGGCAAGCCAGAAGGTTGGACACATCTGAAATAAGCTGAAAACTTGGGAGAGTGCTTCTTCAAATATGGATGACACAATTGTTTTATTGCTTGTTTTTTTTTATTTTGTGAATTGCCTAGGGCAGTGGTGGCGAACCTATGGCACGCGTGCCAGAGGCGCACTCAGAGCCCTCTCTGTGGGCATGCTCGCCATGTCCCAGAGATGGCAACCATCCCTCTTCAACCAGCCGCCCACTAACTCGCCGAGGTCCCACATGCCTGGATGCATCCCAGCACCCATGCGCTTGGTGGCCTCTGTGTGCGGGGGCCAATGGTGTCAGGCAGCAGCTTCCCTGGTCCCTGCCTCACCTTGCCCTGTGACAATGGCACCCCCGCCCTGTCTCGCCTTGCCTTGTCTCATCCCGCAGGACGAGCCTCCTGCCCACCGCCCCACCTGCCAGAGACCCCCTGGATCTCCCCCAATCCTGCACCCCTCCCCATGAGCAACATTGAGGTGATCACGCCCACCTTGGCCACACCACCCAATCTGCCATGACCGCCACAGCCATGCCCATCCAGTGGGCCACGCCCACCTGGCACCCGGCGATAAATAAGTGGGTTTTGGGTTGCAGTTTGGGCACTCGGTGTCTAAAAGGTTTGCCATCACTGGCCTAGGGTTATTGTTTATAAAATAGGCAGCCACAGTTAGACAAATACTTTGCTTTTCTTGTCATAATGGCTGGGTTCACCTATCACACCAACTTGAAACTAATTTAATCACATTATAGCTTAATGTTGGATGTGAAATTGCTCAACTATTCTGAAACTGCAGTGCAGCACAAGAAAGAAAACCCTTTAAACCAGGGTTTTCCAAATACTATTAAGCTCCAGCTCCTAGCATCTCTCATGCTGGCTGGGGCCATTGGAAGGGGGCCACAAGTCTGTCTTCAGATATTTTCTGAATAAATATGCATAAAGTCGTAAGTGCTTATTTAGCAATACTCAGAGGGACATAAAAGATGACTGATTTTTTTATTTTGCCAAAAGAACACTTAGCATTTGTGGCATTTACAATATACCCATTGCATTTTAAGCATTAAATCATGTGAAAATGTGGTATATAATATCCTCTCCTTATTCCCTTTCTCTTGCTTTATCAGCTGCATTTCAGGAAAAGGAAATAATATTCAAAATCATGTTTGCATTCTCCACTCCTGGAACTATAGGGCTGTTGGTTTAACAGCCTTGTTGTCTTCCAATTTTCTAAAATGTCACTCTAAGGGTTCTCAAATAGTACCAAGAGTTGTTTTTCAATCAACTTTATTGGTCCTCGTTTTATTTATTTATATATATCATGCCTTTATTATTTTTATAAATAATTCAAGGCGGCAGATATATCCAACATACCTTCCTCCTCTTATTTTCCTCACAACAACAACCCTGTGAGGCGCGTTGGGCTGAGAGAAAGAGAATGACTGGCCCAAAACCACCCAGCTGACTTTCATGGCTAGGGTGGGATTTGAACTCATGGTCTCCTATTCTATTGTGGTACCTTAACCCACAGGCCAAACTGTTCTTTAGGATGTCATTTATCTGGCTCTGGAATTACCTGTGTGGTCTCTTATCCTCTCCTTATTTATCCTAAGCTGCAGTTCATATCTGTTCTAGTGGTACAGTTATGACATTTCCTTCTGAGGTAAAACAAATGCAAAACACAAATTAGGAACTTATGCATTTCCACCAATATCCATCACTACTTCACTACTTTATCCACACAATGACTCCCATGCTCTCCTTTCTTTGCATTCTACACCCCCCCCCAAAATCTCATCATTGCTATTTTTTGAATTTTTTGCAAGCCTCAACTCATTCTCAATTTTAACCTTTCTGATATAGTTCCTACTGTTTGTGAACACTACCTTGCCTTCTTTGGTTAGACCATCTTCTTCTTCTATTTCTTTTTTTTTTTTGCCAGTGTTTGTTTTTCTTGCTCATGATCAGCATTTTACATTATGAACTCTGTAAGGAGAAAATCTATGTGGCTACTAAGTTGGCACCAACATGATGGTACATAATTAATTTTAGAGAGCTAGCATCCTTAGATTTCTTATTTTTCTTTGTAGGAATTGTTTTCAGCTCCATCCCATCCAATTTTGTAAGATTTCCAACCCTTCCTGGACATTTTTTTTCTTAAGAAATTGAAGCTATCATAACCCACCTACCTTTCCTTGGAGTTCATCAACATTTGCTCCTTTCATATCTAGTATGCTACTCTAATTCTTCTTTCTTCTCCTTGGTTGCTATAGATTCAAAAATAACACAATCATTTCCCTCCACATTCTAGGCAACAGTCACTTCTTCAATCAGTTCTCTCTGTCAGTGAATATTAGGTCCAGAGTAGCACAGCCTCTTGTTGTTTTTGCACCTTCTGATAAATGAAGATCTAGTTTGTTTTGGAAAAAACATATATTGTAAAAGAAAAACCACAACCTCAGCACCTTTTACTACAGTACGGTCCTGCCCAGCAAGCTGTACCTGACATTGAATTAATTTATGAATTAGGAAGAAAGGGGCATCCTCCCCTCATGAGCCAGAGCCAAAGCTCATCCCACCAGTTTCCTGTAATTTATGGTAAGAAACAAGCTTCTGCCCAAAGGCCAACTAGTAGTTGCACCAGTGACAAATCAAAATATGCAAAAACCTATTCTGTGGCCTGTTTTAAGGAGTGGTGCTCAGCACATAGCCAATAAGGCTTGATTTTTCAGAAATGCATTTGCACAAAGAGAAGGGCCCAGGACTTGCCCAGAGTACGCTTCTGTGGAGAGGGACCAGTTACTTTTTTTTTTCCAATGTGATTTAGATTCCCCCCCCCCAAAAAAAGAAATGTCATCATACTTTTTGTTTGCTTCTGTTTTCGTACGCTAGGGATTCGGGGGTGGGGGACAAATAGTCCTCTAAAACAGGAAAATGGATTGACATCTGAATTCATCACAGTTTAGACACCAAGGATGACATAAGAGATTTCCCCAAGTTATACACAATTATCCTTCTACTCTAGGAGGAGGAGGAGGCAGAAGGAAGGTGAGAGACCTGACTGTAAAAGCAGTATTCCCGAGCATAGACGGGTGTCTCTCCCCCCCCCCGCGCCCCGCTTTTCTCTTGCGAAAATTCAAATATGAAGTCCGGCAGTATTGTATTGCATTGAAATTGAAGAACCCAGGAGCATCCCCAGCTCTCCTTCCCCCCCACCCCACCCTCGCCACCCTCTCCCCAACCGCCTTCCCCGTTTAGCCACGCTGGTGTTTCATTTCCTTTGCCCAGAACGGAGTCACGGGAGGGGGGGGCGTCCCAAAACACAACGAAAGAGGAGGGGCGGGGGCGACGAAGCCCTGGACCCGCCCCCCCCACCGCTTGGCGCGCGCATAAAAGCTCTCCGCCGCCTCTCCGTCGCTGCACCTCAGGAGCACTTGCGGGGCGGGACGCGCGGCGCTCCCGGCACGAGCAGACATGGGCAGGGCGCTGGCTTGGCGGCTCGTCTTCGGGCTTTTTCTCCTGGCGCTGCTTTCACCCTCTCAGGTGAGCGGCCGACTGTGAGGCCCTGCCCGCCGCGGGGGTCGCTTCTCTCCGGGCCTCGGCGGCGGGGGATCCCGGGAATGGGTGTAGGGGGAGCGGGAGGACGTTTATTCTTGTTACCATTGCCCCCCCATCAGCTTAAGGGTTCCTACCCGGGTTTTGCTTTCCAGCCGCGCGCGAAGCATTAATAAGTTGCATTTTGGGCAGGGCGAGGCGGGGGGGGGATTCCGGACAGAGTTTCATCGCGCTGAACCTTTAATATGTGGCTTAATTGCTCCTGGCGTAGCTTGTGGAGTAAACGTAGCCAGCTGTGGTTTATTCAAGTAAACTGAATTTAAGCAAGACATGGTTTAATTGATGTGTGGATGAAACCTGAAACTCCATTCTCTTTCTAGCTTAGTTTTGCAGATTTGCAGGCGTCATTCCAGAGCCTTCTGTTGCCTCCTTTGCCCCAATTTTCGAAGAAGGGTTGAGCGTCGTCCTCCTTCTTCCCCCTTCCGATCACTTTTTTTTTTTACAGAAGTAAATTCCTTTAAAAAATGTTTAAAAGAAACTTGGAGGAAACTTGGCACCCCTTCCCCTTTAGTAAGATTTCCTTTTGCAATTCAGTGTATGGTCTACTCAGAAATAAAAGTCCCATTGAATTTTGAATAAGGTAAGTCGTTAGGAATTAGTGCCTGAATATTTTAACCCCAACCATTGACGGGATGAAAATAGATTTGTAGAGTTTTGGGTAAAATAAAATTGTCTATTGGTTAGATTGCAATTGAACTGGAATAAAGTAGCTGAAAAGCTATGTCCTGTAGCAGTTTTTAACACTGTTTTGCAAAAGCCGCCTAGAGAGGCTTTTAAAAAAAGTAACTGCGTTATTAACCCTCTAAAATCAACATTTGAAAGTAGGAAAATGCAAAGTTACCTGATAAATCTTCCATCTTCCTTTTCCTAAAAGGCTAGCAGCTGCTGCTTGGGTAGAGTAGGATTGCAGTGTTGCTGAACTCAATACATAATGGCTGGAGTAGCTGAGAGTTGGAATGTAACAAAAACCCTGCAGGCTGTTTGGTTCTCTCCCCCCCCCCCCGTTAGATTTTCTTGCTGTGTTGGAAAGCATTTGTTGAGAGACCTCACTATTCTCTGTCAGACTTCTGTGTGGGTTCTTTGTACTGTTCTTGATTGTGTGGAGATCCAAATTGGAAGGGAAAATTTAATTTGAATGTATGTGGGTATGTAAGGAACCTATGGAAGAGTAGCTATGTCTTCTGCGACTGTCCTCTCTTTGGTTTGTGGTACTCCAGACAGATGAAGTATATATATATATATATTCCAAATCCTATTTTGCTTTTGAATTCAGACATCTGCATAGCCTCTTTTTTTTTCCCCCTTACCAGTAGATGTAAATGAAGATTCAATCCTGCAGGCCAAAAGTATTCAAAAAAGTTAAATCTGGCAACTGGACCAAAGTTTATTAAAACCGAGGACCAAAGTTTATTAAAACCAAGACATTTCTGGACCATGGAGAGGTTTCATTACTCATCCAAATAACTTCTTCAGTCAAAATGAAAATTTTGGGTAGTCAGAGTCACCAGAATGTACTAACTCTTGCCACACAAACTGCAGGGTTTTCTCTCCAAAATGAAATGCAAAATGCAAATGAAGAGTCAATCCATCCAGGCAAAAGTATTTAAAAAGACTCTTGGCTCTCTGCCTATCCAAAATTTTCATTTTAACTGAAGTTACTTGGATGAGTAACAAAAGGTCTCGGTTTGAATAAACTGTGGTCCACTTACCATGATTTAATCTTTGCAGATACTTCCCGTTGGATACTGCTATAGAAGCAGAGATTTTAATCTCTTGTGAATTTTAGTATAGCAGCATAGTATAGTCCAATAATTTAAGAATCTTCTATTTTTATTAAATAAGCTTTCAAGTATTAACTTTCTAGGAATATAGGTTTTATCATGCCTTTCATTATTATGTAAGTCTTTGGAGAAATTTTGGAAGCCCTGTCTGACTTGGCATTAAAAAAAATCACAAGTTAGTACTTCCATTTTCCATTGGAATTTCAGGAGGAGATGTAACACTTTGGCTCAATGTTAGAACAATAGAAGCTTAGCAGGTTAATATTTTATGTGGCCAATTTCGAAAAGGTGATGACTTGCACTTCAGTCTTGCCACCTTATATCGGGCTTAGCAGACAAAGTTGAAGGCATGAGAAAGTGCTTTTTAAAGGAATAGCAAAGAATAAAACTGGAGTGAATATTTAGCAGAAATGAATACTTAAAAGGGGCTTTGGGGAAACATCTTTGAGAAGGGATTGGGGTGGCTTCAAAATGTGATTATAAATCTGTGGGGGTTTACATTTTTAGTTCTTGTTAGATAACCTGCAGGTTTTTTTTTGTGGCAGTGAATTTGTTATTGTAAGGGTCTAATAGAAAAAGCAGCATCAAGCTTAACAAAAGAGGATTTCCTAGTATTAACTTAATAGTATGTAACAAAATGATTTCTTTGAACATAATGCTTTCTGTGTGCTGTATATCTTCCCAGCTTCCTGACTTCAACTTCACAGCTAGCATATGTTAACTGTACATGGTGTTGTTGCTCTATACGTGTGAAATGCAACATAAGAACTCACACTAAACAACCAGAATATATAGTAGTAGACTAGAGAGTTAGGTGGCAATACTGCAAGTGCATTTCACAAGTTGGAATTCCCTTTATTAAGGGAAAAAATCCTTGTGTGTAGGATTTGTGAAACTAAAAATTTAATATGGATAATATATAAGGAGATATGAATGCTGCCTCTTAAACTTGACTGGACTCTCAATGCTTACTGAGTATAAATTTTGCTCAAAATAGACATATCTCCACTTGAAATGGATGGGGTGAAACTGACTTGATATATTTACATACTTGATTTGGGGAATATTATGGTGGGTTTGCAATCGCTGTGTGACAATCTTACGTGTATTACCGGTACTGTTATTTGAAGTAGATACTCAAAGCCTACCCTGCTTTCCAACACTTTCTCAGCTGCCAGATGTACCAGATATTGTTCATACGTTACATGAAGTCTGATATCATTAGCATGACATAACTTGGTCTATCCATCCGTAGACTGGGATAATCTTCATTCCTAGTGAATGCCAGGACAGGTCCATACAATTTTCATGGCAACATTTTTGGGAGTCTTTGTCCTTGTCTTCTTCTTATGATTGAGAGAGACTGATCCAAGTTATCCAGCTGCTTCATGCCTAAGGCTGGACTGGAACTGTAGTGAGTAAGGAAGCCATCTTTGATTGAAATATGCAAGCTCTGTTGGCAAGGTGTAAAGTCCAGTATATCCAGATAATATTCAGAAGTGACCGATCTACATGGAAAAGGTACCACAGTTGGACTTGCAAGTTTCTCTTATTTAGCCAATCTCAATAAAAGTAGTTTGGGTGAAGGTGAAGGTGATTTCCTAGCCTCAACTACCTAGTGGGGATGACTGGAATTCATAGTCTTCTGGTTTCAAACCACCATATCAAACTGGCATGGTGATTAAAGGTCTATTTTTGATACACAAAAGACTTGTGTATCAAAAATAGATTAGAGTGGTGTTTTTGTGACCTGATTCACAAGTTTCACAAACCCTTGATCCATGGCTTATTGAATAAACCACAGTTGACTAGGTTCAGGCTACAAATTAAGCCATAAATTGTAATAGTTGGGATCACAAAGCAAGTTGGGCCATAATCCAGCTTGGTTTAAAGGATGTTTTAGCTCAATCAGCACACTCCTGCTTTTCTAATTCTATGCAACTTTTTAAAAATTCTTGAAATAAACATTAGTGCTAAGTGGCTGGAGACAGACAATGTGTGCGCTCAAATCTAATGGCAGATCTGAAAATGTGGTATGTGCTTATCCCATTCACGGCATTATTTGAGCCAGTTTACATGTAGTAGTCAGGTTTCTAAAAGTCTTGTTGACTGCATAGTAACCAAAACAAAAGAAATAATACCTGTGCTGTGAAATTTGAAGTAATTTTAAGGCAATTTTAAGTAATTTAAATTCCTAAAACATATTATTTCATCCCCTGCCTGCCATGGCATGCAAGAACAAAACTATACATTGATTTCTTGTGCAATTTTATTTCTGGTCTTGTAACTATTACCATGTTTCAGACTTCTCACCTTAAAAATCTTCCACTTTTCTAAAGTGTCAATAATCTCCAGAATTATTAATGTGATTGTTTAATCAGAAATGTTAAATAAGCTGGAAATAAGGTGTTTCATATCATGTAAGTAAAACCAAACAAGCATGTTATGATATAGTGCAATGTCTGAATCTAGCGGTAGATTTCTTCATGCGCTCAACTGGAGTAAGAATGACAAACTATCAGTTATTCTGTCTAAAATTACCTCTAATAGCATTTTGATTTTCTGCTAACTTTTGATATGGTCTCAGTTAAATCTGACAAAGTCAAAAGAGAAAGAATATGTTTCAGGGAAATTATGATTTGATAGATGACGAAGTATAGTGTATGTGTGTGAGACAGGTATGTTATGTCAGAGTATTATTTCCAAGTTGTCAGTGTCATTATTGGTATGGGATGTACAAAAAGTTGGGCTATAAGTTCTCGTTCTCACTGTCATTGAGTTCTTTCCTTATTGACTATCTGCCTCATCACTGACATATCGCAAGAAAAAGATTTTATATTGTTTGCTTTGCATTTTACATCGAGTTAACATATATTTTTACTGCAATCCTATACTTGCTTATCTTGGAATAAGCTCCAGTGAAATTGATGGGGCTTTTTTCAGAATAGGGAATTATGCTCTTTAAAGTGTACTTTTTAGGAAGTCTATATAGACTAATGTAATAACATAGACCAGGGGTAGGCAACCTTGGCTCTTTTATGACCCGTGGATTTCAACTCCCAGAATTCCTGAGTCAGCATATCCCTGACATAGACCAATACACTATAAGCCCTGGAAAGCAGAATGCAAAATGTGCTGATTGATTTTACAGTCTTTTTTTCTTTGTCTTTTGCATATTTAGGGAGGAGAAAATAAAACATCTACTGACCCTCCGCATAATCATTCATCTGTGACTCCTATGTCACTTAACGTAAACACCACCACCAAGGGACATGGAAATTGTCTTCAGTCAACCACCGGTCTCTTCATTCTCTCAGTCTCTCTCCTGTACTTTTGTTAAAGGATCTGGTCTTGGGAAAACAACATCCTTCCCTACCGAGTTCCCTGATTCATCTAAGATGGTGAGATCTTCATATTCTGAGAATTTAAAAAAAAAACAGCACAAAATACTTGTATCCAGCCAGTGCAGTTAAGCAACAGTCCAGTCATTGGTACCAATTTGATCAAAACTGTTGGTTGGTAAGAATACCTGGTGAATTGAATCAATCTTCCTTCAAAAGTAACCTGATTCGCAAGGCAGCCTATGGATTCCAACATTCAACACCTCGAACTTGTATTACAAGAGAAATACAACTTGACAAGCCATGGATCATGCCTTCTAAGGGGAAAGAGTTGATACGATCAAGCTATGCAAAATAAGGAGCTTAATTTGAAAATGATGCTCTTCCTCTTAAGTTTATAAAACCAGTAAAAAAAAAATAGAGCTGAAACTGGGTTCCCCCCCCCCTCAATTTAAGATACAAGGCTATCTAGCAGAAGTCATTCTAATCAGAATTTTACTATGGAATTTCCCAGTTAATCCACTGATTTAAAAAAAAATTGTTATAGTCCAAAATGGAAGTTTGCATAATTTAAAACCAATTGGAAACATTTGCTGTATTTTTTTTTCAATTTTATTAAAGCTGTAAGTGAACCAAATGCACCAGCAGAATAAGATATATAAAATCTATTGTAAGATTATTTGCTAATAGCCAATATAAAATAAGTAATAAGGAAATAATGAATCAACTTACATAATTAAACTTGAATAGTTTTTCTCATAGCAGCCTCCTGCTAAAAGTTTCTGGGGGTCATTTCTAAATGTCAGTGTTGGTGCAATTAGTGTTTAATTTATTCTTTCAATGAAACCTCTTTGGACAAATAATTTTCCTTTATGTTGAGTGAAAACACACAATGTTTAAATCCTGAAATATTAATCCTTAAAGTGTGTATCTTTTAAAGGTTGAAACTGAGATATTTGCACAAATTATTTCTATTCCAAGTGTTCTGTACAGTAAGTAATTTGAACTAAAGCTGGTACTAAAATGTTATCCAAGTGTTTGGCTCTTCAGAAATAAAAAAAAAATGGAAAGTCTTGTGGGTAGAACCACATCCATAGACAGTCTTGTTCACTTACGATGTGTGATCATGGCTTTAAATGCACACTTGTTTCTTTGATTTAGTCAGTTACCCAGAATCTGTATACATCCATTGCATTGTCAAATACTTATATAATAAATCTTGGGATGGGGGGGAGGGATTTATGCATTCCTTTTGTATTGAGTAAACTGACTTCATGATTATGTAACTATGCTATAATTTTAAATCAAACTAAATAAAACAATGGATCTACTTCTAGTACATTCTGGTTTTTTGATAATCAGATCTTCGGTATTCTGCTAACAGGGCAGAACCTTCTCTAACTGAGTAACTGGATTCAAAAGAAACATTAAGTTCTATTCCTAATAATCTTGTCAGTGACCATGCATATCACAGGATTTGTTTGCTTGGTTTACGATATCGCAATGGCTATGGATTGAATCTGGGGGGCATCTCTGAGGCTGGGGACCAGAAGGAGTATTTTGGGTGTGTGCAAAAGGGTGTCTGCATGTCCTAGGAAAAGATGCCTCTGCTTTAAGGGTCCCTATGTTTCATGAAACCTAATTTGATTTAGGGAAGCTGCATTAATTGGTATTTGTTAATCAAGTCTCCTAATTACATGTCCAGCTTCTGCTCAAGTCAGTGCAGGATAACTGAATTGTTTACTTGAAAGAGACAGGAATAAACTGCGGAGACATAGAGTGGAAAACTTCTATTTGCTTTCCGTGGCTGCTCTGGCTTCTAACCATATTAAAACTGAATGAGTTCTGTATCCTGCTCATTGACTTGGAAAAAGATAGCCTGGTAACCTGGAAAGGGTTTTTTTTTTTAGTGAAATTTAATCAGGACAATGAAACCTTTGAGAAAACAGCAAACGTGTCAGTGAGAACAAGGTGTACTTATCAAGTCATAGGGGAAATGGCAGACCCTTCCTGTTAATAATTTCCCCAATTAAATAATTCTCCCCCAAGTGGGAGAAACGTGATGGCTGGATGCTAAATAAGATGATAAAGCTAAGTAATCTGGTCTGTTTGTTAAGCCCATTTTAGGGCTTAAAAAACAAGCTTCGATGTGGCACAAAACTATGCCATTAGTTGTGGTCTGGGCTGGCAACAAGGCAGAGGGACGCATGTGGTTCTACTCCTGATTTAAACCCAGCTAAACTACATTCAGTGTTGGATCAGTCAAAATTATCGAACAAGATTAATCTGGATAATTGATTCTTGAAAGCCTTGAAGCAGTTGAGCTTGTTTAATGCTATGGCCCTGCTTTAGTTTTTCAATATATTTTACTGAACTTTAAAGTCACTGGGAATACAGTTAGAAACCTTAAGCAAAGTATTCACTTTGGCATATATCTTGTGTTTTTTAAACTTTTTTTTTCTCTTAGAACCTCTTTTTTAAAAAAAAATATGAAGGACTCCAAAAGAGCTTAATTATTTGTATTTACTGTATTAAAAATGAATATATTTGCTGCTGCTGCCACTTCTCATAATTGTTTGATGAGATTTTAATGAATTATTTTTCAACCTAGTCTAGCAACTAATTTTGTTTTTGGGAGCCCCTGAGGGGATGTTGGGGAACCCTTAGGTCCTAGGATCACATTTTAAGAAACACTGTCCTAGACCAAGGGTGTCAAACTGGCAGCCTGCAGGTCAGATATGTCACATGCAGGCCACGCCCACCCCGGCTCTGCAAAGGCAAAAAACGTTGCGATACGTTGTGATACATCACATGATGCGATCGAGTTTGCCACCCGTGTCCTAGACAAAAGCGTTAAAAGACCAAATGAACCTTGTTTATTCACTTTGCTCTTTAGATACTGTTAGAAATGATATTGAAGAAACAGTTGCACTCACACCTGTGATTTTCGCAAATTACTGAAGACACATCTTTGCCGACAGGCCTGGGGCAGTTAACACCTTGCCCCAGCCAGTGTATGTTTGTTTGCATGTCTGTCTTGGATGATTGGTTTTTTAATTAGGGGTTTTTATAATGTATTTTAATGTCAGATTTCTATCTATGTTGTGAGCCGCCCTGAGTTCCTGGAATAGGGCGGCATAGAAATCCAATTAATAAATAAATAATAAATAATAAATAAGTATTCTATATGTATCTATATATGCATATATTAAACTCATTTCTGCTAGAATCTGTTCTTCCTTTTAGATAGCTGAAGGCTCAGATTTCCCAGTGGCAAACAACATTCAATGATTGCATTGTATCACAAACAAGAATCTGCATTCTAACACAGTCTCTTTTTTTTTAATAGTAAAAAGCAACTTTGAAATACTATAGATATCATTTGCTTGTGCAGGAAATTTTTATACCAGCTCTGTATTTAAAAGGCATTATGTAGTATTGACTGCTAGGGTTTCTCTGAAGTCTACCATTTTATATACAGTGTAATGCCAGACACATTTACTCAATATGAAACCTTATTTCGTTCAAAGGGACTTATTCTCATGCAAGGGGGAATAACAGTTACATTCCAAGCCTTACTCTATGCTGAAGTCCTGAAAAGCAACTTGATCTTTCTTTCAGTTAGCAGCCTCTGATCAGTCAAATGAAACTCTCAATTTCCTGGTCATGAATACATTTAATTGCATGTTCTTAATGTCCCAGAGCTGCTTAGGAGACATTATTGATTCAATTCTGTTCTGCCAATTTTCTAAATGTTTTCTTTCTTGGGATATGAACTTTTGTGTCGTTCAGCCACCGATAATCACAATGCTGTCACATTCAAAATCCACACAAATGAATATCTTATTTTTCTGGTTCTCTCAACATCTTATTTCTTTCATGGCTGGCAAGTTTCAGCTTTAGATATGAACTGATACAATTTTAAAAACTGGATAATGCTTTACAGCAGCGGTTCTCAACCTTTTCCGGGACGCAACCCCGGCCCGCATCGCGTATGCGTGGCACGATGGGCGCATTGCGCATGCGCAGCGCAATGGGTGCATGCGCGGCGCGACGGCCCGCATCGCAAAGGGGAAAAAATGGCGGACCCAAAAAAAATGGCCGACCAAAAAAAAATGGCGGACTGCGGTGTTTGGCGACCCCTGTGAAATGGTCGTTCGACCACAAATGGGGTCACAACCCACAGGTTGAGAACCGTTGCTTTACAGTGATAAGGACCTGCAAATAGTGTTGGTTTTAAATTGAGCGTGCCCAATATCGGCACATGCTTTCATGATCTAGTGCAGGAATAAGCAACTCCTTTGGACCATGGACACATGTGGAGCATTGATTCAATCCTTGTGTCAAATTTGCTAAGCCTAAAGCTCTCTGGCACCCACACACACAGCCACATTCAGAACTAAGTTTTCTTTTTATTAAATTGGGTAGGAGAAAGAACTACAAGTGTCAATTTCCATATAGTGTAATAGTGTAATCCAAATTATCAAGCAAATGTCACAATGTTTAATATAATACTGGGGAAACAGGACTGTTCCTTTGAAAGGAATGCTTCAAATCACCCAGGAACACTTCCTTTTCCAAATCATTAAAGCAGCCATGTATTTTTCCAGACTGTGTAGTTGCTTTGGCTGTCTCTCTGGCTGCAGAAACCTGGAACAAAAATGTTACTGCTCTGATAACTGAAGAAAAAGAGAACTGGGTGTCCTCAAGAATTTAAGTACCTCCAATGTGTAATGTAAATGAATGACCAGGACATTACATTAAATTGTTGACCCCTTCCTTGCTTCTCTGATGGAGGAGTATTGTGTGAACATCCTCTGACATAAGGCTCTTTTTCATGATTACATTAACAGGTAGTTCTTCCATCCTTGAATCAGCAGAAAAACTAGCTGGCATAAATTGCAGCACCCTTGTGGTTAGGCCCTACTTTGCCTAAGTAACAAGGGGCAGGGAGGGATGCTATCCTTACCATTTAAGGGGAACTATAATTAAACATGAGTGCAGTGTGCTTCAGAAAAAGTGCTAAACCTATGCTTAACGTAACTCCCAAATACCTGACAGACATTGCACAGACTCTAGAACAGTGTTTCTGAAACATGGCAACTTTAAGATGCATAGACTTCAATTCCCCAAATTCCCCGTTAACAATGAAACTGGATGTTTTCTCCTTCCATATAATGTTTCCACTGGTGCCAGCTGCTTATCAGCTGCTAGCCAGCTGCAGGAATTCAGTTCTCTCCTTATCAGGTCAATAAGCTCATGATAAACCTCCATGCAAACAGAGACTTTGCAGTAAGAATTGCTATGCTCTGCCTCAGGTTTAGCTACCAGCACTGGCTCTAATGGTAAGAATAGAATAGAATTAGAATAGAATAGAATAGAATAGAATAGAATAGAATAGAATAGAATAGAATAGAACTGGAGGGGACTTTGAGGTCTTCTAGTCCAGCCCCCTGCTCAAGCAGGAGAAGCTATACCATCTCAGACAAGTGACTGTCTAGCCTCTTCTTAAAAATCTCCAGTGATGGAGCGCCCACAATTTCTGGAGACAAGCAGTTCCACTGCTTAATTGTCCTCACTGTCAGGAAGTTTTTCCTTAATTCCAGGCTGCTTCTCTCTTTGATCAGTTTCCAACCATTTTGCAGTGGTTTTTTTTGGGTATGTTGGGCTGTAGTTTCTTTTTGTGTGAAGACTGACGCAAAGAATGAGTTAGGCAGTTCTGCTTTCTCCCTGTTGTCTGTTATTTCCTTGCCATCCTCTCTCTTTAGTGGACCTACAGTTTCCTTAACGTTTTTCTTGTTGTTAATATGTTGGAAGAAACTTTTTTTTTATTATCCTTGATTTCTGTTACAAGTCTTTGTTCATTCTGAGTCTTTGCTCTCCTGACCATCTTTGCATGTTCTGGCTGTCTGCTGTCCAAGAGACCAAAGGGGAAAGAGGGTGCCTGCTGCAGCCTAAAATGCCAATGCGACAAAAACAGCTTACAGCCCTTGTCTCAATTAACGAAACATTGCAAATATCACCAGTATAGCAAGATGCGTGTCATGAAACCATCACTTTAACTGGAAAAGCCAATGACAAACAAACTGAGTCCATGGTAAGCTGAGGAAAAACTGAGGTCATGGGGACCTGTTCTTGAAGGAAATGTTCTTGTTAATGGGGCATCTCCATGTTGCAGTTAGCAACAGATGGGACCCTAAGTCAGTTTTGAACTCTACCCTCTGAGGGAAAAGAAAAGACAGAAGGAGAAGGAAAAACAGAAGGAGGAGAAGAAAGAAGTCTAACAGTATCTGACTGGTCATAGCTTTGCCTTTTGGAGAGCAGGAGACATTTCTTGCTATAACAGCAACCATATTATTTTGAATTTAAAGGTATGTGCTCCTACGTTGAAATAGATACTTACCATGGAAACTACTTTGGAAGGTAGTCAAGAAGGGGTTTTATTTAATATCTATAAATGTGAGGAAATATTGCCAGCCAGCTTGGATTTGTTGAATGGCTGAAACAGGAGGGACCATACTGATGACCATCCAACTCTACTTCTCACCAATCCCTCCCAATGCTTTTGTTTAGATTTTCATATGAAATGGAAATCCACAGGAAAACGCTTCAGAAACGTTTTATTTTGCCATCTTCTGTTCCTCCCATAAGAACAAACTACTGTATGCTTTAAGCCTGAGTGATAATTTAGAAAAATCCCCTTCTTGGGAGTACCAATAGTTCCTGAGAAATCTAGGGGTACCAAGAAATAAATACTGCCAACATGATTGACTAAGTTTCATTCCTAAATTTGGTCTCAAATGAGATTGAAATAAGTTTCATCTATTTAGACAACCATTTTGACAATCTACCTAGATACCAGTCCCAAAGAATATGAGTCTGAGGGGCCACGAATTTCATATTTTCTATATTTATTCATAGAAATGGCATTATCTACATGGCCAGGCTAGATGGGGCTTATAGTAGTCCACCTGAAGGCCTGCACATTGCCAACATCTAGCTCATATACACCAAATTCCAGTATAGGTGAATACATGCATATTTCCCTTTAACTTTATTTTTTTTTTAATTCAGCACTTACTAGAAGTGCCATTGTTTTACCACAGCTTTTTCTTTTCTATTACCTGGGATTTATTTTTATAAATTTTATAGATGTGCTATATTGATGAACTGATGTTGCTATATTTTGTAATATCCATTATTCATCATGGATTTTGGATATTATTTTGCCATCTTCTGTTCCCATAGTTGCTCTGCCTGTTTTGGCAGGAAGCAAAACATGAAATAAAAGGTTACCTCAACCAGGAGGAATTTTGACTACTTATATTAACCTTTTACATGCATTATGTGGGGATGCAGGACTACTGAAGGTAACTGTGGTTTGACTTCTCATTTCCTTATGGGTTATTGCCTAATCTGTCCAGTGAAGTTGTTCCACATCTTTCACAGTCACTGGGTACATGGAGTGATACTAATGACTTGAGGCAATTCTGCTTTCAGGAAATTGTTGCACCTGCTTGCTCCTGCCTAAAGTCAGTATCTACAATTTCAGAAGGTCAGGGTCTAGCAATATCCTCAGCTCACCTAGCCTTTTGCAAGGTGACTTCTGAGTTTCCTAGCTCCCCATCAAAAATTGTATTTTTCTTCTCTGATGGCACACACACCAGCCTAACCAATTTGGTGCACTATGTTGCTTCAAGAGAGACCTCCATTCCAATTAGCTGATATGTGCTCTGGAGCAGGAGTCCCCAACCCCCGGGCCGTGGACCGGTACTGGGCCGTGGCATGCCAACAACCAATCCACACAAAAAAGCAAAACTCCCTCTGTGGGATGCAGACAGCACACAAAACCACACACCCTCCAATCCATGGAAAATCCTTTCTCCATGGAACCGGTCCCTGGTGCCCAAAAGCTTGGGGACCTCTGCTCAGGAGGATCTGCCCCTCATTCCCAGTCTCTGCCTTCAATGGCCATTTCATCCCAAGCTACTACATTGCCTTCCATGAAAGGCTGGACCTTTTATTTGTTTGCTTCAGTAGTGGAATGATGAGATGTCACAATTTATTCATTTTCCTTTTGACAGCTTCAACAATGGAACTGACCCTTTTTTGTTTGAATTCTGTCAAGAATCCCCTTCTAGCCCAAGTGACAGAAAGAATGGTAAAACCATTGTTGCTTTTTCTGCCAGCCCTCAAATAACATGCCCACAAAAAGGTGGAAAAGGTCAATATGGAATGGCATAATTCTGATAGTCAAAATTAGTGTTCTTAATGTGATGTTTGTTATCAGCAAATATGAGTGTCTGATGGAATAAAAACAACTACTATGTATAATTCGGCATTCAATTACTTTGTTTTTTTTTTCTCAGTTGTCCTTCCTTTCACTTTATCTTTTGTTACACTCCGGCATTTTTGTGTTATTGAATAGTCATGAAGATATTGAAAAATATCTGTCTATGTCTCTATCCCTATCTCTCTCTGTTTGTTCACCTATTCATCTATCTGTCAATCTGTTATTATTACAAATGGAAGTAGATAGATAGATAGATAGATAGATAGATAGATAGATAGATAGATAGATAGATAGATAGATAGATAGATAGATAGAGGTAGGTACGTAGGTAGGTAGGTAGGTAGGTAGATAGATAGATAGATAGATAGATAGATAGATAGATAGATAGATAGATAGATAGATAGATAAAAAAGAGAATTCTGATAAAGGTAGTGAATGAATAAGTGGGATACACTTATAGAGACAACACACACATAAAACAAACTGCACAGTAATTTGCAAACTCTTGGTAGGATACATGGGAAATGTTTAAAGAAAGAATAGACTAGATTTTCAAGTTCCTTCTGGGTTCCCACCTGCGTATAAGCAGCCAGATAGAGCTTACAGACAAAGATTATTTGCAATTTCTCAAGATTTAGCTTCCTGTATTTGGAACACTTTGAAAGACACCTCTAATAAACTTCAGATGACTTTAAACAGATTTCAAGATAAAGGTGGAAAGGAAACTGTGTCATGGAAGCTTCAGATTAGGATACAATAATCAGAGGAGAAATGGTGAAGCATCAGTTGGCTTAATTTTGTCAAAATCATGCTTAAATCTACTCAATACCTGGAAAGAAAAGTTTAACCATTTCTCTTCTAGTGTGCTCCAGAGTGTTCCCTGAAGCTGCTATGGCAGCTTTCCTCCAGGAGAAGAAATAGGCTTTCTTTGAATGGTGGGGGAAGAGTAACAGGAGAACACTTTATTAGGATTGTTTCACTGAATGTGACATTTTAATTTCTTTATATGCCATGTTTCTAATTCCCCTTCCTCCATTCTCTGTGAGCATTCTAAGTAATGCTTTTCCTTCCGTTCAATTGTGAGCAATTTTTGAAGATTGCCTGGGCTGGTCCCTGCAGTTTTCTTGGTAAGGTTTTTAGAAATCAATTGCCATTGCCTCCTTTCTAGAGATAAGGGAAAGTGACTGGCCCAAGATAACCCAGCTGGCTTTGTGCCTAAGGTGGGACTAAAGTCTCTGGTTTTTAGCCTGATGCCTTAATCACTACACCAAACTTGTTCATTTGAAAACTGAAAACAGGCTGGTGTACTAAAAACATCTGATTTCAGTGATTTATGAAAACACTACATGACTTCAGCAGTTTATCAGCTTCAGGAAGAAGAGTGCAGTCCGCCATTTTTAGTAATAGGCGGCCCATTTATTAGTACAAGCTGTCTATAAGTCAGACTTTCTTAGCCTGGGCACTGCTTGTAATTATTATTTAGCATATGATGAGAACATGACAAAGAGAAGTAAACGTATATACACAACCCACATAATTATATACAAAACTTCTACAGAGGTACAGCAGCAGCTTGATAACTGGATGTCCAGTTCATCTGTCCAGGCGATCACCTCTGACGTTGCTTCATGCAGATCTTCTAAGGAATCAGAGAACACAAGACTGCCTTGGGCAGTCTTCCGCAATGTGTTTAATAGTTTGCATATCGGCACCACAGTTGCAACAAGGGGAAATTTTCCATCCCCACTGATACACGGCAGAGGGACTTTCTTCCAGTGCCACATCTAATTCTGTTCAGTTTCATCCAGACAGAAAGAGGCAGATTAAAACCAGGTGATTTTGTAGGGAAATCTTGTTCAGGAGGCCGCAAAAGATAACTTGAACCATTCCTCTGTATTGAATACTGCCTGGAAACAATAAAGAACTCCATTTGGAAGAGTAAACTAATGTATAAAAGTCAGGACAGTTTTTATTGTAACAAATTTATCTGTCTGTCTGTCTGCCTGTCTGTCTGTCTGTATCTCTCTCTCTCTCTCTCTCTCTCTCTCTCTCTCTCTCTCTCTCTCTCTCTCTATCTATCTATCTATCTATCTATCTATCTATATCCATATATCTCTCTATCTCTCTATCTCTCTATCTCTCTAGATAGATAGATAGATAGATAGATAGATAGATAGATAGATAGATAGATAGATAGATAGATAGATAGATAGATAGATAGATCGATAGATATGCTTATATGAGTTAAATTATTGTCCATTGGGGTCTTTACCCATTTGGAGTTTTACAGTTCCAGTATATCATGTCTATCTTAACAAATTGGCAGGTGGAGAGGAGAAAAAGGGATGCTACCGTGACCTCATAACAAGAAATGTGGTAAGCAAGACCAGGTTTCTTGCCTGCTTCCCCAGAGGCTTTGAAGTCCATGTGTCTTCTGCTCTGCCTCAAGCATCTTGTGCTAGTCTACCTCTCACTCTAGCCCTTTACAGCTAGCCTGTTTGCTGTGTTAATTTTATTTATTTATTTGTTATTTTGCCTTTATTATTTTTACAAATAACTCAAGATGGTGAACATATCCAACATACTTCTTCTCCTATTGTCCCCACAATAGCAACCCTGAGAGGTGGGTTGGGATGAGCTGCCCAAAGTCACTCAGCTGGCTTTCATGGCTAATGCGGGACTAGAACTCAGGATCTCCCACTTTTTAGCCTGGTACATTAACCACTAGACCAAATTGGCTCTCTAATGGTTGTAACCACTCATTTTACATCACTTTAAGGCCTAAAATAGATTAGCCAAACTCAGGAAAAACTGATTCAAAGAAATCCCACAATTCATCAAGGATCCTCCATTGTTAAGATGTGATTTGTTTATTTATTTATTGGGTCTACATGGCATTCCAATCAATTCTGATTGATTCTGATCATCAGAAACTACCAGCTATCTGTACCAGATAAGTCTCTAGTCCTTTTACCATATAATTGCTTGCCATTTTGTCACCTCAGACCATCTCCTCATCTGAAGCCATCAATGACTCTGGTAGATTGGAAAGTTCTGCAGTTGTATGCTTGCTACATGAGTCAAAATCCTTCTTTTTCCCCTTCCCAATAGCACAATAAAACCTAAGCTGGACGTTAAGAAAGCCTCAGAATGGTAGATGTTTAATACTGTCTGCTGAGTGAGTTTTCAGATCCATATCTCATGGCACGAGAGTATATTTTCAGCCTGTCACAGATATGGAGGAGGGAAGTAGTAATAAAAATTAACTGCTTATAAATGACAACAGATTGCTTGTAATTTTCATAAAGTGAAAATATACATTAGCCATAAAAATGGCTATAGAAGAACTCATCATTGTATCAAGCTGTAGCCCAAAGGACTATTGAGTTAAAAATATGCTTCAAATTTGAGAAATGTGATATAGGCTGGAGCACAAAGTATTCTAAAGGAGAGAAATTATCTAAAAGGTAACAAAGAAGTAGACTGCATTTTTAGCACTGCCCAAGGGTGATCATGCAATTGATGTCACAAAGGCTGCCAGATACAATTCTTGGCCCATTCACCGGAAGCTGCATTTCACATATCTTGTAACATATCAAGCTCCCCAGTGGCTCAGACCAACTCAGTTTCAAAAATGACACATACTCTGTACAAATCAAGTATGTGTTGCTACATAACAAAAATCTACCATGGATAAGTGTAGGTTGAATCCAGATTGTCAATTCTGGAATAGATCTAACTGCTATAAATGCTGAGCAAGTGGAATCCCGTACTAAGTTCTAGCATGTGAAATAAATCATAACTGTCAAAGAATTAAGAGGCTGATGAAAAATAATGTTCGTTCTTTACCAGAATGACCTTGATGAAGTGGATAAATACATAATAAAATGGGCTCAGGGTAATTTATTTTACTGTCTTAAGTATGTTTATAAGGCATTCTACTTGAGAATTTTAGATATACATTTAAATGTGAAACGAAATTAATCCCAGACTTTGCATTTGTCCAGCAGACATCTTTCCTATTGCAAGTAACTTTAAAAAAAAAAAAAGTATCTTGTGTCGGTATGAATTCTGTTAAGGGAGTTACAAAGCTACATAATTGGTACAGTCAGACTATAAATTAAGTTGCATGTTTATACAATATTTCCTATTGTTGAGAAACATAAATAGTAATTTATAATTACTATTTATTAATTATCTCCCTCAAAAAAACATTTTATTAGTTCTAGCACTTTTTATTTAATGAAAAAATGGAGATATTTGCTCAAATATCTGTGAGTTGAAACTTTCCAAATAGTTAAAGTGTGTGGGCTTCATTAGTTGACAGTAAGACTATGCCCACATGGAAAAGCTCCACACACCTCAATGAGGCTCTCTTTTTTAATGTCTCCAACTCCCCCCAAAGTTCACATCTGCGATACATAGTATTTATTTAATACTCAATGTACAACTCATATTTTCTCTTGAGACTTCTAAATGGTTCTCCCAATTTTAGCCACATAATGACAGTCTAGTGGTGTAGATTGGACTGAGAGAGAATAGCTGGCCAAACCCTTCACAATAATGTCTTTTTAGACTAGAAGTGGGGAATTAGTAACAGAATAGCCACAACAAAGTAACATCCTGTATTATTACTTTTTTTTGTCTGTCCCTTCATTTAAGTTTTGGAATGGTTTTCCTGAGCCACGCAGGCAGCTTGTTCAGGCTGGACTTGCACCAGAGGAGTCAATTTAACAGTAGTATTTAGGTTTTTCCAAACATGCCTTTTTTCAGAACTCCAGCCTCTGTGCAAAATTGCAACATAGTGAATGCAAAAGTGCTTGTAATGAACTCTATCTAATCTAAGCTTTGGGATTCATTTAAACATTTGCTGTCAGATAACCAACTATGCAGGTGTTTCACCTGCAAGCTTCAGCCAAACAAATTGGTTATTGATACTTGTTTGCTGGTGAACATTCTTTGAGTCATCTCTATCCTAACATTTAATCTATTAATTGTAATAAAAAATATCCCCAAATAAAATAGAGGGGTAACCAGCTTGTAATCATACAGGTGGCTATAAAAAGTATTGTGTTGAAAAAAAATCAGTAACCAGTTGCCCTGCATGAAGACCTCCAAAATTGCTGCAGATGGACAGTTCCTAGCAGAAGAAATCTGAAGGTATTATGAAGCTGTTTTATCATTGCCTCCTCCGAAGATTTTTCTGTGGAAAAGGAAAGGATGAAAGAAGCAATGGGAAAGAAAAGGAGGGTGGCAAATAAAACAGCATGTAATTTGGATTCCTCATTAAAAGTTGTGTTTGAAAAACATAATTGCATGATGAAAATCTGGAAGCATCTTTATCTGCCAAGCCCATTTGAAGAAGGCAAACTGGATGTCTCTTCCTTTCCCAGCTTTTATTTTTCTCAGTATTCCTGATCTGGCAGATGAATTCTTATATCTACACAAGAAGAAAAGTGCCTAGGGTAGAAATAAGAAATCTAAGGTGTAATAAACTAGCAACATAAACACTCATTTTCTTCTGAACCACTTTGAAGGCAACCCTTACTCTGTCTGTCCTGGGAAGAATGGACTTCAGTGGCTTTGTTAGAGATAATAACTGGAATGTAGCATGTCATCTACCCATTAATAGCTGAACTAGGACTTGTCTACCCAGCATCATGGTCCCTGTTTGCTGAAAGAACATGTGGAGATGCAGGACCAGGAACAAACAACAGGAAAGACTTTGGGATGGGAATGGAAATTTTCATATTTCTTTCACAATCACTTCTCTCCTGCAAACATTCCTTCAGGCTGTCTCTGCTCCTTCTCACTGCTTGTCTAATTGCCAGCTCAGAACTCAGCAGGGAAGAAATAATTAAAAGACTGTTCCTGAGGGGATAGCTTTGGAAGAATAGAAGTGGAGTCACCATGTCTCTTTTATCACATTAGTTCACCAAGCCAAGCTTGTAAATAGACGTCTGGCTGGTTGGCTCCACATGGTTTATCTTCTTATTATGGACCATTGCAAGTGGGTACATCAGTGCAGAAAAGGCTTTATTAAGGGCTGACCAAAAAACAGGATAGCAAGCAATCTAAAACAAAAGTGTGCTGTAATTACATCAAAGGTGAGAACTGGATGGTCTTCAACCAGATATTAATAAACGAAGTAGTTATGACTTCAGAACAAACTGTGTTGATGGAAGCTTCTACTGCAACTTCTGGAAGGCTGTAGAGTCCCCATCCTGATACAGAAAGAAGTGTATAAAAAGAAGCTCTAATTTAGAGACTGCTCCAAATTAAAGTGCAAGAAGCCAAAGTTCCCTTAAATATAGCTTAGAATAGATCTTCACTGACCCATCCCCAAGGACTTTCTGAAGTGAGCCTGCTTGCCTCTGAAAAAAAAGGAAGGAGGAGGAGGAGGAGGAGGAGGAGGAGGAGGAGGAGGAGGAGGAAGAAAAAAAGATTCAGGGTCTGTCTTATTGAGTATAGCTCTAAAAAGCTGAAGATTCATGAAGATTTCTGAGCAGGAATTATCGGAATGAAAATCGAAACCCATTAAAAAGCAATTATGTGAAATCCAAAACAGAAGGAAGTGTGTAAAGAATTCTAATTAGGAAACGTAATGCAATTCTGTCCATAGAAGGTGATATGCTCTTAAGACATAAATGTCAAAGGGCTCTAGCATGTCCAGCACTGTTAAATAATGGCCAGGAAATATAAAGCAGTGACTTCAGCTATCTCTCGCATATAATACTGTAAATAAAAAGTTCATTTAAAGTGAATTCTGTTTATATGTGTTTTTCCAGGCTTGTGTCTGGAAAAACACATATAAACAGATTTTAAACAGGAAGTTTCATGCTTTGTATACTTTGGGGTGATTTTAATGGATTTGTATGCATGTATATATGCATGAGGTTGATAAGGCCGCCCAATTCTTTCTCTCTCTCTCCCAACATATACCATGATAACAAATACATATACATATATAACCAATCCTAGGCATAATAAATGCTCACTCTCCCAGCAGAGCACGTTCAATTATCATTCTAGCCCAAGTATTCACAAATCTGTGAAAGGGCTACCTGAACCTGCTGAGGAAGGGGTGGGTGTCAGAAAACCGTGTTCCAAAAGGCAGGTAGTGCAACAGAGAAAGGCGGTAAATATTTAATTAACTTAAGCATCCCAACCAATTTACATCCAGAGTCTTCCTCTGTGAGTGGAGTCCCAAACAGAATCTGTCCTCCTCCATCCATCTGGAAGAATCAACTTTGGTGGTGGGTGGGAAAAGACACCTAGAGTTCTGGCAGGAACTGCTTAATGAGATCCGAAAGGAAATGGCATTAACTATTTACCGTCTATTGTCTACTGTCTACCTGAGCAAGCCATTCTTATGACTTCTAGTATTGCTTCCTCAGTGTAATGGAATGTGAGAAAAATCTTGGAAAATGTGTAGGCGTGTATTTGGGGGAGGGATGCCCCCCAAGGTAATGATTAGATAAAAGAAGAAGTAGCCTACAAGTGAGTAACAGGAAAAAAAACTTAGAAAGGTTTTTCTTTAACTAATCAATGGGTATAAAGAGACGATGGGAGATTTGCACTTTCGGACTTACAAAATTCTGTTAATGTATCCTTCCAGTAAAGTAGAATTAACTAAACTTATCATGTTTCTCCTCTGGTCTACTTGGGCAACTGACAATAACTACTCTCAAGTCTCCCCAGAAAAGGGAAGACCACTAGAGTCTCATTATGGGCTGCAATAGTAACACTAAATGTCCACAGCAGTAACACTATGAATGTTTTGAGGAGGGGAGAGGGTATAGACCAGGGGTAGGCAACCTTGGCTCTTTTATGACTCGTGGACTCCAACTCCCAGAATAGCATAGCTGGCTCAGGAATTCTGGGAGTTGAAGTCCACGAGTCATAAAAGAGCCAAGGTTGCTTACCCCTGGTATAGACTTTTTCCAGAACCCTGTAAGTGGTTCTGGTAATAGAATAAAACTGAAAAGTGAACATTTGCCTAGGGGTAAAAACCAACAACAACTGTGACGGCTTTGTGCTGTACAAGCTTTCAAATCTCTCAGTATAATTGACACTTTTTTCCCACCCCATAAAGAAGTCCATAATTAAGCTAGGTGCATATGGTCAGGCCTAGCCTGGTACTTATCTGTAAAATCTCCAAGGGAGCTGAGGAATGCAGAATATGCCATTTTTTTCCACAGGTGAAACTGTGTGAAGCTCTTTAGCCACACCTTAAATACCTTTCGGAGGGCTGTGTGGGAGGGCAGATTAAATTGCATAGGAGGAACCCAGGTCTGTGTTGTGGACCCTTCTGGGTTAAATATACAAGGAAATGCTGTCAATTAAATGTCTGTTTTCCTGGAGGTTTATCAACAATGTCTCCTTTATTTGTAGTTTTTCTCTGGGCTTCCTCATAAAAAGATGGTGGCTTTATTTTACACCACACTTTTATGCAACCCTTATTCAGTTTCACACATCCTAAAATTGTGTGGGTCATAAAACGATCCTGTTTCTTCAGGAAGCTTTTTCCCTCCTTGCCCACAACTTTTGAATGCTGTGTGATGAATAAAAACCTGGGCATACAGTAAGTTTTAGAAGCTATTTTATTTTTTTGTGGTATTGTTGATCTGGACCCACACTGGAATCAAAAGAGTGCAATATAAAACTAGGAACACCTGCCTGTCAATTGACCTCATTGGGAAATAATGACTGTTGCTTTAGCTGAGGTAAAAATGTTCAGCGGACATTCAAATTCACTTAATTCAATATGGAAGAAACATTTAAACAGAACATCCCAGCATCACTGTTACATGCACATTTTATGTGGGATTTCAAAACACTCAAGATAGCAATCATCACTGCTTAATCAAAGTCCACCTCTTTTTTTTAACATGTATTATGATGAATTTTGATCACGTTTGTGGCCTTGGTCTTGACTTTTTGATATTTCACTTGTGCCCCTAATTATATGAGCAGACTTATTGATTTCATCAGGACATTATAAATATTGTGCATAGATTACTTAAAATTTGATGCAGTTTTCCAAGTTAGACAGGGCTGCACTCTGCCATTGTGGCTCTTGCATATGCCAAAATTGATGCATGGCACATTGGGGCTTCTGCTGTAGCTGACAGCTTACAAAAGGACCTGTGTAATTTATGAAAAAAGATATTACATCTGTAGATTTGATTTGATTTTACTTATTTTTTTACATTTTTATTCTGCCTTTATTACTTTATAAGTAACTCAAGGCATTAAACATACCTAATACTTCCTTCTCTTCTTCCTATTTGTCCCACAGCAACAAACCTGTGAGGGAGGAATGGGGCTTGAGAGAAAGTGACTGGCCAAAAAGACACCTAATGTGGGACTAGACTTCACAGTCTCCTAGTTTCCTGCCTGGTGCCTTAACTACTAGATCTGATTTTGGATGTGACATGAAAAACTGGTTGTGTGTGCAGACACCTACCCAACCAATTGTGGTTCTAGGGTCAATTAAGCTGAACAAATAAAGAACATTAGCTTCTTTGAAACAATCAAGTCATTTTAATAATAAATTCAAGCCCTAAACCACAAACTGAGGCTGCCAAGAGGTGGACTGAACACAAATCTAGAACAGCAAACTTCTTGACTATTTAATGACAGCAGGTTATGCTTATTAGCTACAAAAAGCTCAATATCTAAAGGGAAAACTCAGAAACAAGAAAGAGGGATAGAAATGAGCAGTGTGGAGGAAATCAAGATTGGCTATTTATCTTTGGCCGAAAGTAGGAATATAGGTAGTTATCAACTTATGACCACAATTGGGTCACAAGGATGTCAGTCTCTAAGTGATAGGATTATTAAACGAGCCACAACTATTTTTTTTACCACAGTTGTTAAATGCATCACTGTGGCTGTTAAACAAATAATGTCATTTGGCTTTCCTGATTGACTTTGCTTGTTGGAAGCCACCTGGGAAGGTTGCAGGCCGCAACTGTGACCGCAAGAGGTGGCAACAATGGATCACCAAACATAGTGGCTGAATGAGTGTGTGTGTGGGGGGGGGAAATGACAGATGGGATTCCTTCTGATGAAAACCCAGATTCTCTGAAGGAGTCTGAGGCAGCTGTACCGTGTGAATTGGATGGATAGTTCATTGGAAAGAACAGTTAACCAAGGCCTACCAACATTCTCTCATCTCCTGACTCGGTGTAAGTGAATTTTAGTTGTCTCTTCAAATCTCTTCAAGCACATTTCTTGCTTATTGCCTTTCAGAATTGGAATCCTTTATCTTTGTGAACAGGCCAGGGGAGGGTGTTATATTTTGCCAATGTGGGTTTTGCTTAGAACAGATTGTATAATGACTGCTTTTTTTTAAAAAAAAACAACTTAAATTTGGCTCAACATTCCTTCAGTCACTCACTCCTCCAATGATTTGCTCTAGTTCTTTTACCCCCTTTTTCCTTTTACATTCTGTATCCAAGAGACAGAAGCACATAGTGGAAAAGGTCATCAGTGAAAGAAGCTGAAATGATAAGGACAGAAACTGTTCTCAGAAATGTATAATTTGTGTCAAGGTTTTTTTTTCCATCAAGTATTTGCATCTGCCTATGGTTTTTGGCACCTGCAGAAGTAAACTCTTTCTCCTCTCTCTTCTAATCAGATAAAATGTTTGAGATTTTAATCTGCACAAAGGCAGGTCTCTTTTTTTTTTAAAGAAAAAATATTAATTTCCACTTTAGAATTTTTATTAGATTACCTTTTATTTAAAAGGCCAATTACAGACTTCATTGAGATTGAATAGAAGTTATGGCTGCAAACATCACTAGCCTTTGTGAAAAATAAATACAGATAGTTCTTGACTTATGACAAGTCATTTAATGACCATTCACAGTCACAATGGCCTCACAATGGGTGCTTAACTGCTGAAGTAAACTCTTGCTCTTTTCTTTTTGTAATCTGATAAAATATTTGAGATCCTAATCTTCATGAAGGTATGTCTCTTTTTTTAAAGAAAAATATGAACTTCCTCCTCAATTTTTTTAAAATTAGATTTATTAATTTATATTTCATATTTCTGAACTGCCCATATCAATTATCTTTTTTTAATATGCCAATTACAGACCACTCAGACTGAATAGAAGTCATGGCTACAAACATCATTAATCTTTGGGGAAAACAAATATGGATAGTCTTTGACTTATGCCAAGTTATCTAATGACCATTCATTCTCACAAGGGCCTTACAATGGATAGGTTCTCCTGTTTGAGCAGGGGGCTGGACTAGAAGACCTCCAAGGTCCCTTCCAGCTCTATTCTATTCTATTCTATTCTATTCTATTCTATTCTATTCTATTCTATTCTATTCTATTCTATTCTATTCTATTCTATTCTATTCTATTCTATTCTTGCAGAAGTAAACTCTTCCTTTTTTCTCTTTCTAACCTGATCAAATGTTTGAGATCTTAATCTGCAGGAAGGTATGTCTTTCTTTTCTTTTTTAAAAAAGAAGAGGATTAACTTCCTCTTTAGATTTTTTATACTAGATTTTTTTTAATGCTAATTATAGACTTCATTGAGATGGAATAGAAGTTGTGCCTGCAAATATCACTGTCTTTAGGAAGAATACAGGCAGTCCTTGATTTATGATCAGTCATTTAATAGCCATTCATAGTCACAATTGCCTCAGCATGAGTGCTTTACAGTCTAGAAAGCAATACCGGCCATCAGTCATTGTGAAACGTTGCACTGGCCCTACCCCCAGATTCATGACTGTAGTTTGGATGCTTGTTGAACTGTTTGCATTTGCAACTGGTTACCAAGTGCCCTGAGATCATATGATAGCTATTTGCAATCTTCTCTGCTAACTTTCCCAGAAAGTCAACAGGGAAACCAGTAGGGATGGTTACAAGCAGAAGGGACATTGGCTTTAAGGTCCATTTCTCCAGTGTGTAAAGCAGCGGTTCTCAACCTTTTTCAGGCCGAACCGTGCATGTGCGGCGCGACAGGCCGAACCGCGCATGTGCTGCACGCGCGCAACGACCCGAACCGCACATGCGCGGCCCGTGCGCGATGGGCCGAATCACGCATGTGCGGTGCAACGGGCCGAATCGCGCATGCGCGGCGCGACGGGCCGAATTGTGCATGCGCGGTGCGCGCGCGACGGCTGAGGGGAAATGGGGAAAAAAATGGCGGACTGCGGTGTTTGGCGACCCCCGTGAAACGGTTGTTCGACCCCAAATGGGGTCGCGACCCACAGGTTGAGAACCGCTGGTGTAAAGGGATGTACTGGAGGAAAGGACTTCAGTTCTGGCAAAAATGTTATCAAACACCAGCATCCTGAGCCTTTGCAGGCTTTTTAGTAAATGCCATCCTATCTCCAGAAGGGAAACTGCTGATGTACCAAATACGAGCATTCTTAGGCTTCCAGAATGATGGCATTCACCAATTGTTTTTCCAGATCTGAGATCCCTTCCTCCACCATGCTGAGAATTTTCCTGGTGGTAGAGTGGACCTCATATCTGGCAGAGACAATAGCAAACACCATCATTTTCACAATCATTCTCCTACTGCAGTAGGGCAGGGATAGATTTTGGGTCTCCTGTGCATGGTGAGAGGCCTGGGCTCTGTCCCCAGTGTTTCCCTTAAGAATGTGTGCAGGTACTTAATAACCACAATTCAGAGAGCCAGGACTGTGGTCATTGAGCAAAGCAATCATGTGGAGTCTCATTTAACAACCGCTTTACCCAATGACCAAGATTCTGGGCTCAATTGTGGTTGTAAGTGGAGGGATATCTGCAACGATATAACTTTCTGTAGTTAGACTGTCACAAAATTCTTGAAAACAATTGTAGATCCTCCACCTGATTTTGTGAGCAATTTGCATTAATGGTATAAATTCAGACAAGTTCCTGGCTGGGTCTGCCCACAATTATTCACTTTATAAGCTGTTCTTATTTTTAATAAAGATAAAATTGTCTACAGAACTGCTTCAATAGTTCGGAGAAGGTGGGTTAAACATCTTTTCATGGATACACCTTAGATTGGAGACTTGCAGAACTAGTTTTTCAGAGTTATCCCTGAAAGCATTAAAGGTCATGTTTGTTCTAAATATGTCACTGCATTTAGCCTAAATTTTACTTTCCTTTCTTTCCCTCTTCTAGCTATACCGGGGTTGAAATCTGTTAATCTGAACAGGAAAGTTTCCAGGTAGCTTGTTTTCAACAAATAAAGATAACCATCTAATTTGCTACAATGAGTTTCTGTGAAACTTAGTTGGCTTGCATTTCCTTCTTTGACTGACCCTCAAGACAATGATTGTCATAGTACATAAATGCAAAAAACACAAACAAACAAATGGTTTCTTTTTCCTGAATTTTGGCACAATGAAACAGCTTTTTAGCAGAAATGCTACACTCCATGTATTCTACTTACAAAAATAATATGAAAAGGGAAATGTTAAAGTCACACATTCTTCAACTGTTGAGATGTACTTAGCCTAAAATGCCTAGATAAGTTACCACAGTTGCCTTTAAAAGTGGAATAATGTTTGTATACCAAGAAACTTGCTTTTTGACATTACATGAATACAAGACATTTAAACTGGTATAGAAATTAACAATGTTGGAGAATAGCATTGGTACAGAAGGACTCTTTTTAAAAAAAAAGAGTGAGCATAGAAGGAAGAACTGCTTTTTGTGTGTGTGTGACTTGTCTAATCTCAGGCTGCTTCCAGACAAATGTTCTATTGTTCTATTAATTAAGTAACCTCATCTTCTTTTTCTAGCTCGCTGGTATTTCCTAGAATTTCTTCCATCCTCTTTTTTACTGCAATCCCTTTTGATCAATAGCAATGATCCATTTGGAAGTGTGTGAAAAACGTTCCCCCCCCCTTAAATAGATAATCAAGCATCTTTAAATATAACGCAGCACCTGTGTTGGGCAGAGGGTTGGATCAAATTAATGGGCAAAACACTTTCATTCCAACTTGCCCAAGGCTTTCTCGTCAAAAAATGCCACATTTTTAGTGCATTAATATATATTTTTTGTTACAAGACGGATTAAGTATAGTAGAGAGCAACAGGTAGGCATTCTTATATATCATGTTGTCTCTATCTCGCCACTGCCTTTCATCCATAATAATGAGTAGGACCCTTATTATTTCTTTATTAAGCATTTCACGTGCTTTAGAGTATGATTCTAAGAGATGTCTACTCAGATGTAAACTGAATCGCATTTAATCCCAGATTAAAACACGTGATTAAAACAGAAACATTGATGTGCTAGAGAAAATGACACAGGAGCTCCTAGGGAGATAAATTACTTAATACACTGCATAACTTCAGTTTCAGTTCCCTCTTTAAGATTCTCAGACAATGAGTAATCAATATTCAAAAGGTTTTGAGTAAGTGAGATTGAGCCTGGGGTGAAATATGTGCTTGCAACTGGTTCTAGATTTTTTTTCAATGCTTGGTCCAAAGTGCCCAATGTCATGCCAGGCTCTTCCAGGTTCACTTTATGCCAGGCACACTTCTATTTGGAATTGTTCTCTGTGGTGTAGCTATTAGCACACCAAAGCGTTCAATCAAAATATAGCTAATTTACATCTGTTGGCTTTTTTGCTCTCTGAAGAGCATGTTAAATTGCTAAGAGCAGTGGTGGCCCAGTGGTTAAAATGCAGTACTTCAGGCTAGCTCACTGCTCACTCCAGGAGTTCGATTCTCACCTGCTCAAGGTTGACTCAGCCTTCCATCCTTCCCAGGTCAGTAAAATGAGGACCCAGATTGTTGGGTGCAATAGGCTGACTCTGTTAACTGCTTAGGGAGGGGCTGTAAAGCACTATGAAGTAATGTATAAGTCTAGGTGCTATTGCTATTGCTATTAGCTATATTGAGGGGCAGGGAAGAGGAGGAACCTCATCAGTACTGCAGGCTAACTCTGCCCACTGTCAGGAGTTCCATCCTGACTGGCTCAGGGTTGACTTAGCCTTCCATTCTTCTGAAGTGGGTAAAATGAGGATCCAGATTGTTGGGGGCAAGAGGCGGACTTTGTAAACTGCTTAAAGAGAGCTGTAAAACACTATGAAGCGGTATATAAGTCTATGTGCTATTGCTATTGCTTTTTCAGCCCCTGACATTGCCATACAACCTCCCCTATAATTGCATAACAGCCCCTCCCATCCAAGAAAAAAGGCTTAGGTTCTCTCTTCCATCACTTGCACTCTGTTCCATCACTAGCATAGGGTAAATACCATTGAACTCGGTGACTTACCTCTGAGTAACCTTTGCTAGGAATCTTTCTTCCCATTTTCTCACCTACACTTTAAAATTTAAACCCAAATGGGAGCCAGCACACAGCCTGTTTTGACTGACCTGAAAGAACTTATCAGAATTCTTAAAAAGAGGACAATTGGAAAAGCTAGACTGGGAAGTCAAGAAAAACTCCTAGAGAAGACAGTGGCTAAGGCTTCCATTCTGCTGCTAAGACAACCTCATAGAGATGTCCTGTGGATCTGAGCTCAGCTCAAGGGAGATTCTATCTTTATTCCATTAAAGCAATAGCTACAACACTTAGACTTATATACCACTTCACAGTGCTTTACAGCCCTCTCTGAGCGGTTCACAGAGTCAGCCTTTTGCCCCCAACAATCTGGGTCCTCATTTTACCCACCTCGGAAGGATGGAAGGCTGAGTCAACCTTGAGCAAGTCAGGATTGAACTGCTGGCAATCGGCAGAGTTAGCCTGCAATACTGCATTTTAACTACTGCACTGCCACGGCTCTTGAAAATAATATTGATCAAAATCTGGAGTACAAGAGGTCTGTATCTCACCCACAAGAATTCCACCAAGGCTATCCTCTCCCCCCCCAAACACATTGATTTTCTTCCAAACTGAATGAAAAACATTGAGGAGAACGTGCAGAAGCAATTTCTGGTACAATACGAAAAGAAATTGTCCCACAAACTTTCCCCAGCTACTACATAGTTGGCTTCTTCAGGTGTATCCAAGGATACAGATTTACAGTAGTTTCACAGCTTATCCCAGGGGATATTTGTTTAGTGATGAATGAATGTATTGTACCTCATACTATTGCTCTGATGCCCAGTGACCAAATGCACATACTGTGAAATGTCAAATGTAATATGTAGCATCATTGTCTTTCCGAATGCCAGTTTTTCAAATGTTATGAAATGGAAAAAGCTGATCACAGGATGTTTATTGTTTTATAATATCACTACTGAATTCCACTGATTAGTGGGCAATAACTGGCTTGATCAAAATAAGCTAGACTGGATCATTTGGATATATGATTCTATGCTGCTGACATCAGCAAGGGATTTGGCCTTTGAGTTCAATGGGAGTTGGATTGCATCTGCTTTTCAAAAGTCACTTTTTAGTGAGGTATACAAGCCTGAATTTAAATTTCACAGAGAGAGAGGGGGGGAGAGGGAGAAGGAGAGGGAGAGGGAGAGGGAGAGGGAGGAGAGAGAGAGAGAGAGAGAGAGAGAGAGAGAGAGAGAGAGAGAGAGAGAGAGAGAGAGAGAGAGAGAGAGAGAGAGAAATTGGTTGCTCTGGTTTCTTGTATTAACTATGTTGAGTTGCTGATACGCCAACGGCATATCTTTCCAGATTTAAAGCTGTTATGTTTTATACACATTTTAATTATTGACTAGCATGTGAATAATTAATCATGCAAAAAAACATTAGCCTAATGTCTTTGAAAAGAATATTTGTAGTTTGCTCTGGACATTACAAGGTCAGGCTTGCTTGTAAGAAGAATCTGTCCTCTTAAACTTATAAAAGTTATTGCTCTACATTTTATCCATCTGGTTAGAGAAAGTTCAGAGGAAGTCCTTATTCACCCACAGTTTCCAGTATGGTGTTGATGGCTGTTAAAATAGGTTCTACTCTTCCCTCAGTAGTAGAAATTTCCTGATGACTTTGTCTCAATTACAGACCTGTGGTAATGTTGGAGGACAGAAAGCTGTTTTTGCAGCCTTGAGTTCCTGAATAAAAGAAGGAATATAACTCTGGCTTAAGAGAAAAACATGCTGACTATTGCAGGGAGAATACTTTTCTACACCAGGGGTCTTCAAACTTGGCCCTTTTATGACTTGTGGACTTCAATTCCCAGGATTCCTCAGCCAGGCATGCTGGCTGAGGGATTCTGGAAGTTGAAGTCCACAAGTCATAAAAGGGCCAAGTTTGAAGACCCCTGGTCTACAATAATGAAGTACTGAAAATAGCAAATAATTCTTTTTAAATAAATTCTGTATTTCAGCCAAGGTGGTCTTTTTTACAGAATTGTTCTTCTGGTGGAAAGTTACCTTTTACTTTACTCACTTCTTCACTTCACGTATGTCCTGACTTCCTTTTAGAGGTTTAGGGCAGCATCAATTCATTTTCCCCTCATTTTTATTTTGATTTACAATAACTCTTGGGAGCTACTGCAGATTGGACTGAGTCAGATTTAAATGTGAGAAAGATTTAAACCATTAATTGCAATTGAAAAACTGTAGGCATCTTAGACCGAACCAGATCAAAACAGGCAGAATTCCTAGAAGCTTAGCATTACATGTAACAGAGACATGGAACTCAGCTCCATCTCCTGCTGAGAGTTTGGAAAAGATATAAAGCACAATTATCTCCGAAAACTTATTTTAGGAAAAGGTAATTTTTTTTTCAGAAAAGAAATGATAGCTACACAAACTTGGTTTGATTTGTGCTGATCTATTTATGTTTATTGAAAAGAATCTAGAAAAAAAAGGGTTATATTTATCAATGGTTTGCTTGTCCCAAAGCAGAAAGAGTTAAACTGGATAAAAATAATTTTGTTTTAGCAGATGAAAAGAGGACTTTGAGAGAGGGATGTATGTACTAATGATGAGCATCTCATTGCCAAAATATATAAACTGTTGTTGAAAATGAATAGGATTAATATGTCATATTAATGGGGGGAAATTGGATATAACATTATGCTTGACCAATGGGAAAATATGTGGATAAAAGGGAGTGAAATTTTTCACTGGACTATAATTTGAAAGAATTTTTTTAGTAGAATGATGTATCATTAGTATTTTAACTCCTGAAAAATTATCAAAGACATATAAGGGAATATCAAATAAATGTTGGAAATGTAAACAATGTGAAGTCCTCTTTCATGTTTGGTGGATGTACTGGACTGTCAAGAAGTGTTGTTTGAGTCAGGAAAAATTTAAAAATGAATGTAAAATTAAAACCAGAAGTTTTTCTTTTAGGTATCATGGATAAAGATGTTGAAAGAAAACACGGGGTTGTTTTTATATATGATAATGGCGGCAAGACTTTTAAATGGAATTAGCAAAACTGACTACTTTGATGAAAGACAAAATCTTAAAACACTTTTGGACATCTTGCTTGAGAAAGATAAAAATGGAGTTTTGATTTTAGGATTTGATTATTGAATTTATTATGAGTATAAAAATATGTGTATTTCATTTTTATTATTAAACATATATATTACATATTTTTAAATGTCTAGGTTTAAACCTAGAGTAAGGTTATTTTGTTACATAATTCTAATGCTATTTTGATTGTCTAATCTGTATTTTTATATGATGGATTTGTGCTTTTGTTTTAATTTAGAGGGTGAGGTTATTCTACTATATATACAGGTATTTGAATCTATACTGAAGAAAGTTGGAAATCAATCTTTTTTTTTTTCTTATCACTTTTTAACTTTTCCCCTTTTGACCTCCCTTTCGCCATTTTTTAATTATTTGTATTTTATCTGTTTGTGAAACTTAATAAAGTTAATTTTAAAACGAGATAGGCTCCATCTACAGTTCTTTCAAAAAGGGAAGCAACCAAAGTCAAGAAAAGAAGCAAACAGACCTAAGCACATCTTTTTTCATCATGCTCCTCTTAACCAACACCAGATTAGCAGAAACTAGCACCAGATAAACAAGAACAATAAAAGGAGAAACAACCATCCATTCAAAGAGCAATCAAGGAAGAAACATTATCCCAATTATAACTGATAAGAGGACACACTACTATATTTAAGCAGTCAGCAAAATTTACTCACAAGGGGCACTGAAGATGACACCTAGCTTGCTAATGAAATGTCTGCAGGAAGATAAGCAAGCTCAGAAAACAGCTGGAATTCAACAACTACATATAATATCAGTCTATGGCAATTTTCAGTTTGATTTTGCAAGGAAAAAATAAGATTTCTGATATCACTAGAAGGCATTACCATTGTCTTGACAAGATCCACTAACTTTAGTAAGCAGTGGGTTCAAATAGCATGTTAAGTCTGCATAATTCAAACTGTTTTAGCTTAATATATAATGTGTTTAATTTGTTGAGCCATGGTGGCATAGTGGTTAGAATGCAGTATTGCAGGCTAATTCTGCTGACTATCGGGATTTTGATCCTGACTGACTCATGATTGAGTCAGCCTTCCATCCTTCCGAGGTCAGTAAAATGAGAACCCAGATTGTTGGGGGCAACAGGCTGACTCTAAACCGCTTAGAGAGGACTGTAAAGCACTGTGAAGTGGTATGTAAATCTAAGTGCTATTGCTATATTATGTAAGCCACTGTTGCCTATAAACCATGACTGATGGTTGAACATGTTCTGATAGTTGGCATCCTCTAGAGCACAGGTTGGCAACCCGTGGCTCCGGAGCCACATGTGGTTCTTTGAGCCTTCTACTGTGGCTCCCAGTCCTCCTCCACCCTTTGCAGAGAGAGAGACAGAGACAGAGATAGGCACTTGCGCTTCCCCCCCTCTCTCTCCGATTGTCTTCCTCACGCTGTTCTCCGACAAGCTGATAAGCCTATTGGGTAAGACTCCTGCCTTTGCTGCATCTCCACAGGAAGCAGGAAGCAGCATCTCTCTCTCTCTCTCTCTCTCTCTCTCTCTCTCTCTCTCTCTCTCTCTCTCTCTCTCTCTCATGCACACACACACACACACACACACACAGACAGAGAGTCACACTTTTACTTACTGGGGGAAGAGAACTGGCAGACCAAGGGCAGGAGAGAGCCAGCCCAATAAGAACGTGTGTCAGCTTGTCAGAGAACAGCATGAAGCCAGCTTGCCAGGTGAGCAGAAGATCGGCGAAAGGGAGAGGGAGGGCAGAGAGAGGAAGAGAGAGAGAGAGAGAGAACTCATGCACAGCAGCCTCCATTTCTTTTTAATTAAACTCTTCAATCAAGCCCCCCCCTGCACACAAGTTTTGCGGCTCCCAGTGTTTTCTTTTCTGTGGGAAACGGGTCCAAATGGCTCTTTGAGTGTTTAAGGTTCCCGACCCCTGATCTAGAGGATCTTGGACAGTCTCAAAAAGCTAAGCAAGGTTGAACAAGGGCAATGTTTGGTTGGTAGCCTGCTAGAAAATACCAAAGAATAGACTAAATGAGGAAGCGGAAAATACATGCTGGAAGATGATTTAAATCATTTCTATACGTTGCCAAAGAGATTACGTGGATATGTCCATGAAGTCATCTAAAAATAATTTTTGACGGTTAATATTACGCAAAACTTTCCAACTGTGCTTAGTTTAAGAAACCATGGTTTAGCGAGGGCAACTGGGGGGGCCTCCCAAACCAGACAGAGCCCCCAGAAGAGCCGAAGAGGGTGGAGCAGCCAAGAGGACAGCGGAGCGGCCTGAAGCGGCGGATAGGGACAGATGCAGCCAACGGAGCTGGAATCAGGCAAGCCAGAACAATAGAGGGGAGGAGAAAAGAGCTAAGAGGGAAGAGGCAAGAAAGCAGGCGGCGGGAGAGGATACAAGAAAAGGGTTCCCTGGGTTGCAGGGGGATGGGGAGAGATACCCCACAAGCTGTGCCCCAGACCCCCCAGAACGGGAGCCCCAGGGATACTGAAGAGAGCAGAACCCACCAGGGAGAAAGGTGGGCATAGGAGGAAGACAAAAAGGCATCCTGGGCTGCTGTGGAGGGAAGGCAGAAGGGGCCTGGAATCCCAGACAGGCAGAGGCACTGAATAGACTCCCTGAACACGGACAGACCTTCCTGCCTACAGGCCCCTAGACCTGCATTGCCTGAACCCTGAAGCCTCCCCTCCCACTGAAAGGTCAGATTACTGGACCAGCACCAGATCACAGTCTAGTGCCTAACCTGGTCCAAGCTAGAAACCAAAACAGTGCCAGAACAACAGGAAGACACGCTCAAGATGGCCTCTAAACAGACCACACTGACACAAACGAAGGGAGTTGTATCCTCCCCAGCTCAGCGTACCAAACCATCAGGACTTACTTTACCCGCCCCCATACCCTCCCATCCAAATACAGGCCCCAGACCCATCCACCCCCACAGGCCAGTTCAACAACACACATGTTACAAAAATTACAAGAGGTAATAGAAATGCTGGTTGAAAGGATGGATGGAATGGATAAAAAGTTGGTGGAAATGGACGCAAAGATGGAGAGGAGGTGTGTAGAGGCAGAACAAAAGACGGAGAAAAGATACAACGATTTAAAACAAATGCTGAAAGAACAATGTAAAGAGCTAGAGAGAAAATGGGAAGAGCAACGCAAGGCGATGGCCACAGACCTGGAACAAATGAAAGAGGCGATGCAGGCACACTACAAAGAAATAGGGGAGGAAATGGAGAAAAACTTCCAGGAGATCAGAGAGAAGGTGGACAAGCGGATGGAAAAAGTGGAGAATCAAGTAGAGGGACAGATAGCAGAGATAGCAGAGATGAAAGGAGTGGCCCAAGACCAATCCTCCATGATACAGTACTGGCAACTGGCATCCGCAATCAGGTTTAGAGGTTTGAAAGAGACATCAAACGAGACCCAAGGGGGCCTGCTCAGAACCTTCATAGAGGCCCTGGCAACATTTCTGGGAAAGCCAATCTCGGACATCGCATGGCAATTTGACAGAATTTACAGAGTGGGCACACGGACGACAACAAACAGGCGCCAACCAAGGGACGTGGTCATCCACTTCGCGACGCAGGGATTCCGGAACCTCATCTCAGTCACATCGTACAACAAGAGTTTATACATAGAGGGGAAAGAAGTGAAAGTACTGAAAGAGATCCCCCAGATGATGCTGCGAGACAGGAAGGAATACAAGTTCCTGGTCGACGAACTGAGATCACGCGCTCTGCGATACAGATGGGAAGCCCTTACGGGGATGACACTTTTCTATAAAAATAAAAGATACTGCCTGGACTCGATCAAAAAAGCCAGAAAATTCCTTGAAAAGGAACTGACGTCGGATGGACTTCAATACACCACGAGAGAAGACGCAGGAGGGCCACCAGAACGACAGACCAACGCAGGAGCAAGAGAAAGGGAAGGACCAACTCGAGATACGACGACACAGAGAACAGGAAGCAACAACAACAAGGGAACAGGACAGACTGCAGAGGGCAGGATAACAAGATCCACCGCCAAACGCACGGAACAACATGATATGATCCCTCTAAGCAACTTGAGCACCAACTTGGATACCATGGGAACGAGACCAAAGAAGAACACAAGAGATAGAACAGAAGCGGTCTCGGAAGAATATCCTGAAACCGACAATGACAACTAAATACTTGACATGGAACATTAACGGACTAAATTCCCCACAGAAAAGGAGAAAGATATTTCATTATCTGTTTCAAGGAAGAAACGACATAATTTGCCTACAAGAAACACACATCAGAGCAGCGGACCAGAAATACTTAATCAACAACAGACTAGGTACACATTTTGTCGCAGCGGCGCCACGAAAGAAGAACGGGATTGTTATATACGTGAAGAAACATGTAATAGTCAAGCTAATAGAGGCAGACTCCCAGGGTAGATACCTAGCAATCGAAGTGACACAGGATGACAAGAAAATTCTAGTGATGGGCATATATGCACCAAATCAACAACAAGGAAAATTCTACAAAAAGATACACAAGAAGTTAACACAACTCAACTACAAGTCATGTATTATTCTGGGAGATTGGAACGGGGTCATAGAGATTGCCCTAGACAAGAAGAAAACAAAACCTAACCCACAGAAGCACTCCAAGTTGCCTAAATCTTTCTTCGACATGAAGGAAGACCTTGTACCGACAGACGTCTGGAGGGAACGGCACGGCAAAGAGCAAGAATTCACCTTTTTCTCCGACAGACATCAGTCATTCTCCAGAATTGACTTTATATTAACATCAAGCGACCTGTTAGTTGGTCTAAACGCGGTGAAAATCCTACCCAAAGTGCTAACAGATCACAATCCGGTGAAGATGGAACTAAGACACGGCGGGAGACAGAAGAGATCCTGGAGAATTAATGAAAACCTGTTTAGACATGGAGAAAAAGTGGCGGAATGCAAAAATGCCATGAAGGAATTCTTCAGCATAAATATGAACAACGAAACACCGATAGAAATGATCTGGGACGCTAGCAAGGCGTACATGCGGGGGATTCTTATGGACATGGATAAAAGGCACCGTCGCCAACAAGAACAAAAAAGAAAAGAGCTAGAAGAGGAGATAAGCAAGAAAGAGAGGCTACTAATAAAAAGACCAGAAGACAAAATCACCAAAGAAGGAATTAAGATCTTAAGAAAGCAGTTTGACATGTTGATGGCAGACCAAGTTGCGAGGAACATACAATATGCAAAACGCAAGACGTTCTGCAAGGCCAACAAACCGGGTCGATGGCTGGCCTACATCCTAAGAAAGAAACAGAAATCCCGCATAATTGAAAAGATAGAATATAAAGGCAAGGAGGAATTTCGACAAGTAACCATCAAGAAAGCCTTCACAGAATTCTACTCGAAGCTATACGCCGAGGAGAAGACACAGGACAAAGAGACAGAAACTTTTCTACAAAACGAAAAGATACAGGCAATCACCGATACACAGAGAGAGGCCCTGAATGCCGCAATCACAAAGGAGGAAATACACTCAGCGATCAAACAGCTGAAACCAGGAAAATTGCCAGGGACGGATGGGATAACAGCGACTTATTACAAGTGTCTCCAGGAAGAGATGTTAGAACCCCTTAGACAGTGATTTGTCAATATACAAGAAGGAGGCCAAGTTCCACCATCCTGGAAAACAGCCTATATCTCATTAATCCCCAAGGAGGGGAAAGATACTACACAACCCGCAAACTACAGACCCATCTCACTACTTAACACGGACTACAAAATATTCACTAAAATTCTGGCCGATAGACTAATGACTGTACTACGAAAAACAATACACCCGGACCAAAGGGGATTTATACAAGGACGCCAGATGAAAATCAATATGAGACAGCTGTTGAACATAATGGAGTACTTGGACAGGCACAAACAGGTACCAGCCGCCCTTATGTTTGTGGACGCAGAAAAAGCCTTCGACAGACTGAATTGGCCATTCCTGACGAAACTGATCCAGAAGATGAAAATGGGAGCACAGTTTCTCAACTCCATAAGGGCAATTTACCAGAAACAAACAGGCCAGATCATTGTGAACGGAGACCTAACAGACCCATTCAACATAGAGAGAGGCACGAGACAGGGGTGCCTGCTGTCACCCCTGCTATTTGTCCTAACACTGGAAATTTTACTGAACAGGATAAGAGCAGCAGAGGACGTACAGGGCATACAGATTAAACAGCAAGACTACAAACTATGTGCCTTTGAGGATGACCTGTTGGTGACAATGTCGCAACCAGCACAGTCAGCAAGGAAATTGATGGAGATAATGGAAGACTATGGTAGGGTGTCAGGCTTCAAAGTAAATATATCAAAAACAAAGGTGCTAGTCAAAAACCTAGACAACAAAGCAAAACGGAACCTGAAAAGAATAACGGGTTGTGAAATAGTCAAGAAAGTCAAATACTTAGGAGTGGAGATAGAATCAACAAATGCGAAATTATACAAGAATAACTACGAGGTCCTGTGGAATAAGATACAAACAGACCTGGAAAGGTGGAAATCACTACATCTGTCCCTGCTGGGCAGGATAGCGGCAGTAAAGATGAACGTCTTACCCAGATTTTTATTTCTCTTTCAAATGCTATCCATACTCAAGAAGGATGCGGACTTAGACAACTGGCAGAAGGGCATCAACAGATTTATTTGGGACGGCAAGAGACCGAGGGTGAAACTAAAAATCATCCAAGACGCAAGGGAGAGAGGGGGACTCAAAATGCCTAATCTAAAGCTATACTACTATGCAGCGACGTTGGTGGCAGTGAGTGACTGGATCAACATGACAAATGATAGAATTCTGAATGTTGAGGGGCATGGTCTACTATTCGGCTGCCACGCATACTTAGTATACGACAAAAAGGCAGACAGGAACTTCAAGGAGAACCCACTACGAATCCCATTGTTATGGGTCTGGAAGAAATATAAGCACCTCCTACACGACAAGATTCCCATCTGGACGATTCCCGGACACGCAACAGGGGATATGAACACATCCCAAGGGCAAGAAGTGGTGCCCTACAGTGAACTTGTACTGGGAGAAGAAAATAGGTTCCTCTTGCTACCCCAAACAACGCTAGCAAACAAAGGAATAGGAGGTACCTGGCTATCATACATACAACTGCAATCAAGGTGGCGTAAAGATAAGAAGAAGGGCTTCTCCCAGACCGACAAGAATCTAATTAAACAGATTAGAGAACAGGGGATCAGGCACATCAAACGAGTGTACAGCATTCTGATAGAAATGGACTCTGAAACCAAGCTAGTCAAGAACTGTATGATAAAGTGGGCACAAGACTTCGGACACCCTATCACCATGGACACATGGGAGAAAATCTGGGTGAGGAATGTAGAATTCACGAAATCGCAACACTTAAGGGAAAACTTCTACAAGATGTTCTATAGATGGCACCTAGACCCGAAAAAAATATCACTCATCTACCCGGACTCCCAGCCCAAATGCTGGAGGTGCGGGGACGGGGAGGCTACTTACTTTCACATATGGTGGACATGCAGAAAAATCAAAGCATTCTGGAGAAAGATATGGTGGACACTCCAAACCATTTTCAAAAAGCGTATAGAATTTCTACCTCAGGCTTTTCTGTTAGGGATCACAAAGGATTTCACTACCTCAGAGACAAATTTATTTTTGAACTTAATTACAGCAGCAAGATTGTTGGTGGGACAATACTGGAAGAATCCGGAAATACTGCCTATTGAAGGATGGACTGTGAAAGTAACAAATTTGGCGGAAATGGCGAAAATATCAGCATACTTGAAAAATCGCTCCAATGAACAATTTTTGACGGACTGGAAACAGTGGATAGACTATATCCAAGAGAGACACCAATCAAACAGAATGCAGTTGCCGTTTAGCTGAGGCTCGATGGGAGGAGGGAAGAAGGGTTAACAAATCAAATGTTTACAAAAACTAACACCCAATGTTGAATGTATATGTTCTATAACTAATGCCTCTTAACATAACCTTATGACCAATGTTGTTTGCTTTAATATTGTTAAAGCGGACTGAATCTCTACCTCAGGATATGAAACTTTTACCTCAGGATCTCTGGTTAGGGACTATAAAAGATTGCACTAGTAATGGGAGGAAGTCAATTCAGAAGCGTAAACGAACAATATGCGATAGACTAGATACAGTAGATAGACCATATATAAGAGAAACACCAACCAAACAAAAGGTACTCGGAGTATACTTGAAGATGGAAGGGAGGAGGGAAGAACGTTTACTAAAACAGATGTTTACAAAGATTAATACCTAATGTTGTATGCTATGTTCTAGGATGATTGCTTAGCAATAGGATCTTATGTTTAATGTTGATCTCATTAATACTGAACCAGATAAGAGAAACACCAATCAAACAAAGTGTAACAGGAGTATAGTTGAGGCTAGACGCGAGGAGTGGAAAAAGGCTTACTAATTCAGACGTTTTCAAAGACTAATACTTAGCATTGTATATCAGGTGCCATGATGATTGCTGCATAATATGTTTTTATGTTCAATGTTGATTGTTTTAATAAAAGAAATTTTATATTTAAAAAAAAAAAAGAAACCATGGTTTACTGTGGTCACTGAGGCAGGTCCCCATAAATAAAAGTTTGGAGAGTAAGGTTATTTTAACTATTTATATTTATGGCGATATGCATATTCCTTGTTCTGGTCCTCATGAGGGTCACCTAAGACATCTCACAACCTTGGCTGAAACATAAACAAGTCGTAATTGGAAAGAGTTTTCTGACTTCATGGCTAAGGTAGTCTCCTGGTTTCTAGCCTGGGTCCTTAACCACTAGACCAGGGGTTCTCAACCTTGGCAACTTTAAAACTTGTGGACTTCAATTCCCAGAATTCCTCAGCCAGCTTTGCTTTGCTGGCTGAGGAATTCTGGGAATTGAAGTCCACAAGTCTTAAAGCTGCCAAGGTTGAGAACCCCTGCACTAGACCAAACTGGCTGAAGGTGATGATTATAATGGTTTTTATGTAGACGTGAGGGGGTGCAGCATCATCATGCGTGCTTCATAATTTTGGTGTGACTATAGTTAGGTGAACTTTCAGAATGTTTACTTTGGTATTTTGTAATTGTTGAAATAGAATTTGTTCACACATACTTTTTTCAAAGATTTTTTTTAAACATGTCTTTATGGTTTTTATAAATAACTCAAGGTGTGAACAGACCTAATACTCCTTCCTCTCCTATTTTTCCCACAACAACTCTGTGAGGTGAGTTGGGTTGAGAAAGATTGACTGCCCTAGTTTACTAGATATGAGCTTCTGTACACTCAGTCAAATATATTGAAGTCCTTGGATTGTTGTATCTTGTCCTTAAAGGCAAACAAAATCTTTAGTCTAAAGTCTATTTGTAAGATCACCATAATATTAAATTCATTTTCTTTTTCCTTGGGAAAAAATTGGGCAAATTTTACTGCTGTGATACTTCAGACACAGTTCAATATTTCTTCAGCTTCCTCCTTCTTTCTGCTGTTCTGTTGTTGTTTTTAAAATGACTGCTTTATTTTCATATAGATTTTTGAACATATGAACATAATGCTTTATTATACGACTGAGTGTTGGATTAAAATCAATGAACTATGGTTTTATTAACAAAAATAAGAACACAGCATATTTAGAAGTAGTAGGACCACTTTCAGCCCCATTAGATGATTGTGTTCTATAAACAACCAGGACATTTAAAATTTCTCTGCCATGAAGGACAAAGAACTATTTACTTTTTTAAATCTCTGCTGTAGCTGTATTAACAATCCCACCTCCATATAATTATGAATAATGACAAACAAGGCTATTAAAGAAATAGGTAACTGATTGCTGTTCTGCTAATGCAGTTACGAAAGTAATAGAAATTTAATTGGTTGGTCACTATATTTTAATTAATTCAGAGAGAGAGAGAGAGAGAGAGAGAGAGAGAGAGAGAGAGAGAAAAGAGAGAGAGAGAGAGAGAGAGAGAGAGAGAGAGAGCTGATCTAGGGAAACAATGACTTGTATATTTGGGTTTAAAAAGCATATTCTTCATTAATCAAATGTGGCATTGTTAGGTTCTGTCATTTCTAAAGAATGTCAAATAGAAGATCAAACTAGGCATGTATATTTATAGCCATTTCCCAGCTTAATATGACACTGTATACTTTTCTTATAATAATAATAATGATTAAGTTGGAAGGGACCTTGGAGGTCATCTAGTCCAACCCTCTGCTCGGGCAGGAAACCCTATACCATTTTGGACAAATGGCTGTCCAGTTTCTTCTTAAAAACTTCCAGTGTTGGAGCATTCACCGCTTCTGGAGGCAGGTTGTTCCACTGGTTAATTGTTGTAACTGTCAGGAAGTTTCTCCTTAGTTCTAGGTTGCTTCTCTCTTTGATTAGTTTCCACCCATTGCTTCTTGTCCTGCCTTCAGGCCCTTTGGAAAATGGCTTGACTCCCTCTTCTTTGTGGCAGCCCCTACGATATTGGAACACAACTATCATGTCCCCCCTCGTCCTTCTCTTTGTTAAACTAGACATACCCAATTCCAGCAACCGTTCCTTATATGTTTTAGCCTCCAGTCCCCTAATCATCTTTGTTGCTCTTCTCTGTACTCTTTCTAGAGTCTCAACATCCTGGTGACCAAAACTGGATGCAGTATTCCAAGTGTGGCCTTACCAAGGCATTGTAAAGTGGTATTAATACTTCATGTGATCTTGAGTCTATCCCTCTGTTAATGCAGCCTAGCACTGTGTTGGCCTTTTTGGCAGCTGCAGCACACTGCTGGCTCATATTTAAATGATTGTCCACTAGGACTCCGAGATCCCTCTCACAGTTACTACTATTGAGCAAGGTACCCCCTATACTATACCTGTGCATTTGGTTTTTCTTGCCTAAATGTAGAACCTTACTTTTTTCACCATTGAATTTCATTTTGTTAGATAGCGCCCAGTGTTCAAGTCTGTCCAGATCCTCCTGTATCCTAAGCCTGTCTTCTGGAGTGTTGGCTGTTCCTGCCAGCTTGGAGTCATCTGCAAATTTGATGAGTTCCCCATCTATCCCCTTGTCCAGATCGTTGATGAAGATGTTGAAGAGCACTGGGCCCAGAACAGCACCCCACTACACACTTCCCTCCATGTAGATGCGGTTCCATTGAGGACCATATACTGAGTATGGCCGGTCAGCCAGCTACGGATCCATCTGGTGGTAATGCTGTCTAACCTGCATTTTTCTATCTTATCAAGTAGTAGGTTGTGGTCTACTTTGTCAAATGACTTACTGAGGTCTAAGTAAATTATATCCACAGCATTCCTTTGACCCACTAATTTTGTCACTTGGTTAAAGAATGCAATAAGATTTGTCTGGCATGATCTGTTTTTGACAAACCCGTGTTGGCTTTTAGTAATGACTTTGTTTGCCTGTACACTTTGTTTGCCTGCTGATTCGTTGTTTGATTATCTTTTCCAGAATCTTCCCAGGTATTGAGGTCAGGCTGATAGGTCTGTAATTTCCTGGGTCCTTTTTTTTTCTTTTTGAAGATGGGAACTACATCAGCTCTTTTTCAGTCCTCTGGTAGTTCCCCAGTGCTCCAGGATCTTTGAAAAATATAGTTCAGTGGTTCTGAGATCACATCTGCCAGTTCCTTAAGAACCTTCTGGTGTAATCATCTGGTCCTGGCGATTTGAACTCGTCTAGGCTGGACAGGTGTTCACTTACCATTTTCTTGCCTATCTTAACTTGTGTTTCTATTTTGTTTTTTATGGCACTATTTTTGATAGGTTGGTCTGTTTTTTCCCTTTGTGTAAAGACAGATGCAAAAAACGAGTTAAATAGTTCTGCTTTCTCCCTGTTGCTTGTCACCTTCTTGCCACTTTCACCCACTAATGGACCAATCGTTTCCTTCACTTTTTTCTTGTTCTTTACATGTTGAAAGAAGCTTTTTTTTGGTTATTTTTGACTTTGGTTGGAAGCCTTAGTTCATTTTGAGCCTTAGCTTTCTTCACTTCATCTTTGCAGGCTCGGGCTATTTGCTGGTATTCTGACTTAGTTATGTGTCCCTCTTTCTACTTTCTATACTTGTCCTTTTTATCTTTCAATTGATCAGAGAGTTCTTTATGCAGCCATGCTGGTTTCTTTTGAGAGCTGTTATTTTTCCTCTTTGTTGGTATTGTGCTAGACTGGGCCTTTATTATCTCACTTTTCAAAACTTCCCAAGCCTCTTGAGTTGTTTTCCCGTGGAGGATTCTCATCCATGGAATCCTTCCCAAACTTCCTCTAAGTTTATTGAAATTAGCTCTCTTGAAGTCCAAGACTCTAGTTCGACTGTGTTCTATTGCTTGTGCTTCCATAATGTTGAATTCCAATATTGCATGATCACTTCCTCCCAAGGTTCCTATGGCTTCAACACCTTCTATCATTTCATCTCTGTTAGTGAGGATTAGGTCCAATATGGCTAATCCCCTAGTTCCCTTCTCTACTTTTTGGGAGACAAAGTTGTCTTCTAGGTTTGTCAGGAATCTGTTTGATCTTCCACTTGGTGCAGAGTTTGTCTCCCAGTTGATGTCAGGGTAGTTAAAGTCCCCCATTACTATTGTGATGTGCTTCCTACATACCTTAGTTAGCTGACTAGCAAAAAGTTCATCTATTTCCTGTGTTTGGTTGGATGGCCTATAGTATACACCTATGGCAATGTCATTTCCCCCCACTTTTATATTGACCCATATGCATTCAGGACAGTTTTCATCATTGTTGTGCTCTATTTCTGTAGAGATGTAGTTATTTCTTATATAGAGAGCAACTCCACCTCCTCTTTTATTTGGTCTGTTTCTTTTAAATAATTTAAATCCCTCTAGCTGTGTGTTCCATTTGTGGGTTTCGTCCCACCATGTTTCCATTATGGCAACAATATTATATCTGCCCTCGTTAACCTGAATTTCTAGTTCACCCTGTTTGCTGTTCATACTCTGTGCATTTGTGTATAGACATTTGAGTCCTTTATGACCGATCCTGTGTTTACTTCCTACATAACCTGTGTGGTGCCTGAGTCCCCCTAATGTCTTACCACCTATTTGGTTAGTGCACTTTGTGTGGCACTCGCTATTAAGAGCTTGATTTTGCTTGACAGCAAGGTTGGTATTTTTGTCCACACACATATCTATGTTACATGCACTGATAGCCCTATTGTTTTTAGATTGCTGGGGACCGGGATGTTCTGTATCAATTAACTCACTGTCCCCGCTGTTTAGTTTAAATATTCCTTCAGAAAATCTCTAATTTGGGCTTCCGGTGGCTTCACCGGCGTCGCTGGACTCTCTAAGGGGAGGCTCCGTTCTCTGGGTTTGTAAAGCCGCTAACAACAGCGCTCATCAGTTGTTTGTTGCGGTGGAAAAACCCCTCTTCGGGCTAAGAAGAGGTGTAGAGCCTCAAGAGCAAGGTTGAGCCCTTCTAAGATCCCTGGAAGAAATTTTCAGGGGCAGAGAAGGTGTGCTCCCTAGGCACTTGAAACGCTCCTGCCCAGAGACGCTTCTGTCGGCTGACAGAAATAGACGTCGTGACCGCCTCTGCTTTTAAGAGAAAATAACAAAGGATTCTATACAGACGGAGTGAATACAGGAGTCCTTTGAGTATCGCAAGTATCCTGTTACTTTGTTTCTGCCTTTGTACTTACAATCTTTTCTGAATCAACATAATCCCTTCAAAATGGCGATTGCTCTTTGTTCTGAATGAAAGTGAAGAAAATGAAAGTGATGAAAGTGCTGGAAAGTGAAACTGAATTTTCTCTTCTCTGCTTGAAGTGATGTTTGAGAGACTATTTAGACTGGATTTATTTATTAAACTATAACGCAACTGGATTTTAAAAGAAATTGAGAAGGGAGGAATTGGCAACTTTTTAAAAAAATCTTTTCTAGTTTTTTTTTTCTTTTTCCCCTCTTTTTTTTTCTTTTTAACTATGACTACGAGACAAAAGGCAGCAAGTGCGAAGGCGGCTATGCCTTCTCCAGGGCAGCTTGTAAAATCACAGTCTGCTCCTTTAGAATCTCAAGAGCCTATACAGCCTCCTCCAGGAATGCTTACAATGGAAAACTTACAGACCGCATTAACTCTTGCATTATCTTCAGTAAATGATAGATTGGATAAACTGGAGGACAAACTAGAGGAAAAAATGGCAGAACAGAAAAAAGACTTTAAAGCTATGTCAGAAGCTTCTAATTTAGAGATGAGAGAAGATATTGTAGAAGCCATCAAAGGGGTATGGGACTATACTATTGGAGTTGAAGAAAAATTGGAAAATGTTGAGCAACAGCTTGAGGAAAAATTAGAAGAAATTAGAAGTGATGTACAGGACCAGGCTATTTTGACACAATTCCATCAGATGCAGTTTGCTGTTAGAATTAGAGGACTTAGAGACATACCAAATGAGAATCAAGAGGATTTAAGAAAATTTTTTATTGACGCCTTAGCAAAATTTCTGGACGACACGGTTGAGAACGTAGCCTGGCAGATAGAACGGCTATTCAGGATGAATTCACGTATAGCTGCACAAAGAAATTTGCCCAGAGACATTGTGATATATTTTAACACAAGAAAATTCAGAAATTGGGTTCTTTCTACAGCATATAACAAACAACTAAGTGTTGCTGGTCAAGAAGTACAGGTTTTGAAAGAGATCCCTCCTAAAATGTTGAGATCAAGGAAAGACTATGCTTTTTTGACGGAGGAGCTTAAAAAAAGAGAGATACAATATAGATGGGAGGTACCAACTGGACTTTCTTTGTTTTTTAAAAATAATAGATACCGTTTGACTTCTGTTGCTAAAGCGAAGGATTTTTTTGAGAATATATTGATGGCTGATAGATCTACCTCCCCAAGACCTAAGAGGGCAACGCTGGTTAAAGACATAGAATTATTGCAATCTACGGAACTTCAACTACCTCGACTAATTTCATCGGTAGTTATGGATAAAGCAGTTGAACAACCAGTGCAGTCTATTGATATTTTTCAACCTTTGGTAGTTGACAAGGCTAAAGAACCAAGGCATGTACGTGAACCTACAAAGAATATTGAACAAAGAGAAAAAACACAACCAACTCATACAAAGCAAGCTGATCTGACATCTATGGAAGCCATGGGAGCAAGACCTAAGAGGCAGGAAGTAGTGGAACGGTCTTTGCAGAAGCTTTCGCGTAAAGGTCATGTCAAATAAATATTTGACATGGAATGTTAATGGTTTAAATTCTCCACAGAAAAGGAAGAAGATTTTTCATTATTTGAAGCAATGTAAAAATGATGTAATTTGTCTACAAGAAACTCACATTAGAACTTCGGAACAGAAATATTTGATAAATAATAAGTTGGGTACACATTTTGTGGCAGCATTTTCAGAGAAAAAAAATGGAATTGTTATTTATGTTAAAAATCACATAAAAGCTAAATTAATAGAAGCAGATAATCAAGGAAGATTTTTAGCTATAGAAATTTTATTGGACGGGAAGAAAGTTCTTTTGATGGGTATATATGCCCCAAACCAAAAACAAGGTATATTTTACAAATCATTACATAAAAAAATAATACAATTGGACTATAGATCTTGTATTTTAATGGGAGATTGGAATGGAATCCTTGATGCTGGTTTGGACAAGAAAAAGATTTCATTTGTTCCTCAATCGCGTTCAATTTTGCCTAAATCCTTTTTTGATATTAAAGATGATTTTAATTTGTTAGATATATGGAGAGAAAGACATGGTAGAGATCAAGAGTTTACTTTTTTTTCTGATAGACATCAATCATTCTCTAGAATTGACTTTATTTTAACTACTAGTGACTTTATGTTAAGTTTAAAGAAAGTTAAAATTTTACCTAATGTACTGTCTGATCATAACCCAGTTATGATGGAATTAAGGACTGGTCAAATTCCTAGCAGATCCTGGAGACTTAATGAAAATTTGTTTAAATATGATATGTATGTGGAAGAATGTAAAAAGGCTATCAAGGAATTTTTTATGTTAAATAAGAAAATCTCTAATTTATAGCCAAGTGACTCAGTCGCTTTCTTTGATGGATGCAAACCATCTCTTTTGTACATTTTTTCCTGGGACCAGCTACTGACATCGTGACTAATATATCCCAAACCTTCTCCTTTACACCACTCCTTTAGCCACATATTGAATTGTGTTATACGCTGGCCTTTTCCATTTTGGTCCTTATACACTGGTAAGACCTCTGAAAAAATAAGCCTACAGCCTGTTCTACTAAGTTCCTGCCTCAGGCTCTGGAAGTCATTCTGCACAGTGAGTACATCTTTTTGGGACAGATTGTTAGTGCCAAGATGTACAATAGCCTCCACATCACAGTCCTTGCTGGCATTCTTGAATATTTTACAAATACGTTTCTTGTCCCTACTGGTAGTAGCACCTGGAAGACACCTGACCTCATTCAAAACCTCTGTGTCCTTTCCTAAATTTACATCCCTTATAATTGAATCACCAACCAGAAGGTGGCTTCTCTTTTTGGGTGCCTTTCTGTTCTTGCATGACTGATGTGTAATACCTGATTCACATTTCTCCCTGTCGAAAACAAGTCCTTCATCTCGGACCAAGATCCCCTGATTATTTGAGTTATCATCACATTCTTGTACATATTTATCTTACTACTGTATTGTTATAGAAGTGTGTTTTGTTTGTAATCACCTATAATGTACACATTAAGCAACACTATCTGAAACGCCTTCCTTGCCTTCTAGAATAGAAATCACCTGGAAATCCAAATGACCCAACTGTACTGTCCTTAAATATGCCTTGAAATCTTGGCTTTCCCCCCAAACTCTAGGTTAAGTAGGGTGCATTTGGGGTCTGTCATTTTCTCATATCTATCTATCTATCTATCTATCTGTCTGTCTGTCTGTCTGTCTGTCTGTCTGTCTGTCTGTCTGTCTGTCTATCTATCTATAGAGAGAGAGAGAGAGAGAGAGAGAGAGAGAGAGAGAGAGAGAGAGAGAGAGAGAGAGAGAGAGAGAGAGAGAGAGAGAGACATTTTGGGTAATGTTTTTAATTTGCATATTGCCCAGATTCATAGTTGGTTGCGTGGACTTATAAATTGAAATTATAAATACATAAATAATACAAATACTAATTTTGGCATATATGCTAATTTATTGTGCGGGATTGTGTATTTTCTTAAAGAAGATCCAATTATAGATTGTTAAAAATTTCAGAAGATGGTAGACCCAATCATCATATTTGATCATTTGCTATATGGATTGCAGATGATATGCAATGTTGGGAAGGCCCGAGGCTGCATTTATTTAACAGAGGAGGCAAAGATTCCTACTGGGGGAGATTCTATTGGTAGTATATTTCATTTGTAGCATGTCATGGCCTCCAGGCCATATGAGATTTGTAAACTTTTTATGTGCTTTTTGGATTTCCTTCTAGGTGACTTTTAATTCTGAGTAAGAAACATATGGAACTTTTAGTGAAATAAAAAAAAATCTCAACAATAAAAAAAAGAACATTCCAATCCTCCTACTCACTTTTCATAAACTCAGTCAGATCACCTTCACTTTACTCACTATGGAAACCACTATGGAATCCCCCGATTCCAGTAAGCATTGCTTCTAGATACCACCCTTTGGCCTGTCCTCCCTGGAGGCTCCACAGGAATCTTCCATGACAGTGTTTCTCAACCTTGACAATTTAAGGCATGTGGACTTCAACTCCCAGAATTCCACAGCCAGCAATGCTGGCTGTGGAATTCTGGGAGTTGAAGTCCATATGCCTTATAATTGTCAAGGTTGAGAAACACTGTTCCACAAGGGCTAAATTTGTTTCTCCAAATGTTTTTGACTGCAATTTCCTTAATCCCTGATTATTAGTCTTCCGCACTGTGAAGAAGATAAATGCTTGGGGAAAGGTTTCTAAAGATCTTGGGTTGTTTATGGCCAGCAATGTGACTCAGTGCAATGTAGCACAATGAGTTTTATGACTCATTAATAAGACACAGATCTGACTGCATCCAATTTGTTTAGTAGATTTAAAAATGGCTTTATATAGAAAAGGATGGGTCCTTATTCCAATTCTATGTTGTGCATACGCAATAAAATAATCTATCAATCCCAATTATGTCTCCTGTGATAGGTAGTGGCTCTCAAAACTTCAAGCTAGAATTTTTCCATCTGCATATGGAGATGGTTGAGCCTTCTATAGATTGGTTTTATCACCAATCTAAAGCCCCAAGCCAGTGGGTAGAGCATTCATCCCATTATTGGTATGGCAGTTCTGAAACATTGAAGACTACTACAAGGGAGTCTTAGCTCCCACCTGTTATAAAATAGCTTTGCAGATGACAAAATGTTATTTTTACCAGGTTTTAATCTTGCTTTAAGGAACCATAGACCTTCATGAATGTTCTCAGCAGAAATGTTATGTTTCCTGGTGTGAGCAACCCAAAATTGAAAGAAGACCATTCCAGCTCATTCTTTCATGAGACTTGAGTAATAGCGGTGTCGGTAAATCAATGTGAAAACAGCCACTGAAGAAAGGAAAGAAGTTGAGATCTTGCCATCATCAACTGCAGAGTTGTTTTCTCAACTCAACTCAAATGTCATGGAAAGTTAGGAAATATATTATGAAAATTGTTTCCATCACATGCTTCTTCAGAAAAACTTTGAGTAACTTATCTTAACCCAACTCATCTTTTTAATATAAGGACTGTTTGTGATCTTTGGGCTAATGAGTGTAAAAATAACATGAGTTTCAAGGAAGTCTCCTAACTATCCATCCTAAGCACTATTCTATATCCCACTGCTGTTAAGGCAAGGGTTAGACAGGAAAAGGAAACCAGTTTGGTTTAGTGGTTAAGCTGTTGGCTTAGAAACGAGGAGACTGTGAGTTCTAATCTCACGTTAGACATGAAAGCTGGCTGGATGACCATGGGCCAGTCACTTCCTCTCAGCCCAACTCACCTCATAGGGTTATTGTGGAGAAAATAGGAGGCAGGAGTATTATACATGTCTGCCACCTTGAGCTATTTATAAAAATAATAAAGGTGGGATATAAATAAATAGATAAAAAGTAATAGAACTTGCATGCTAGACAGTTCCTTAAAAAATCAGAGCTACCCATCTTTTGTTAGGAAAATGACCACCATTATAGGAGATATCTGGAGATATCTGTGGAAGAATAATTTTGAGTAGAAAAAAAATGTACGTCTCTCTTCTAAATACCTCAATTACACATAATATAATCTACATTCAGGTGTACTTACATATGTTATAGATAATAAAAACAGAGACTGAAATTAAGAATCAGTCATTCTGTCTCAGCCCAGCCAGAGTTTTAGCTGTGGAGAAGCCCAGAGGCAGGAAAGCTACATATGCACCTGAACAGAAAAACAGAATAGATATCCAACAAATAAATAAACTTGTCATCGGAACACCATAAACTGGACCGCTGGCCCATACAACTAACCCTAATGATTAGTTTAGCCTCACACCAAGCTGTTGTAGTTAAACAGATAATCTACGATCTATTTATCATCTATCTATCTAATAGCTGTCAGCTATGTGTCCATCAAATCTCTCCAAGACAAAACAAAAATTCAGCAAAAGAAACGAAAGCACAAAAATAAGGAAGTGACAGCATTCCTTGTGATGGCTGGTAAGACTTAGAAAATGTTCTTGTCTCAATGAGTTGGGTCATTAGAAATCATCTGCAGCTGCTGGCACATAGACATGACCTTGTAACCAAAGGAGGGAGCAGGTGGTTGAGTCAGCTGTATGATGCAAAGTCAGCCAGATAAAAGAAACAGGTTTTGACTGTCCACCACTTTTACGTATGTTGAGCAATTTTCCAGTTGAGATGTTTAAACTGCTTACCTCTCGTTTTGGGTTGTAGTCCATTAGAATTCCTGATTGAACTTTGAACTGTGATTAACTTGCCCATGAACTTGAAGACAACCAAAAGAAACCCCTTCAATCTTCACTTCCTTTCAAAGGTGTACCAGCTGGGACTAAGATGAATGCTTGGAATGTCTGACAAATCAGTACTTAGTGAACAGAGTAAAAATGTGATTGTGGGTTAGTGGCTAGAAAGTTACGCTGCAAATTGGAAAAAAACAAAATTCAAACAATAATTGTTCAGTATGGCGGTAAGAGGTCTTGCAATAATGAGAGAAAGTTGTCCTTACCTCATGAGACAATGCAGACACACATGGCCACATTTATGATGCTGGCTCGTATATTTAAAAAAAAATCAGCACATTTCTGTCCTTAACTCTTCCAAGTGCACTATAAAATCCCCAAATGTCATGTCTCAATGAGTTGGGTCATTAGGAATCCATGCTGAGGTTAGATATTCATGGGAAATTAAAACCTAAACAAGAATTGGAAAATTTAGGAATTAATTTATCTTGGTGGGCACATTTACAGATACTAATTGGTCTCCGAGCCCAATTCAAGGTGTTGGTTATTACCTATAAAGCCCTTCATGGCATGGGACCAGGATACTTACGGGACCGCCTTCTGCCACATACTTCTCTACGACCGGTGAGAGCGCACAGGGTCGGCCTCCTCCGGGTCCCGTCAGCGAAACAATGTCGTCTGGCGGGCCCTAGGGGGAGGGCTTTCTCTGTTGTGGCACCCGCCCTCTGGAACCAACTGCCTCCTGAAGTCTGCGTTTCTCCCACTCTCCTGGCCTTCCGAAAGAATCTTAAAACCTACCTCTGCCGGCAGGCCTGGGAATGATTGTTGATTGTGGTGTGACTGATGAGTATGTATGGGGTTTTATTTTTAATGTTTTTTTGTTCGGATTTAGTTGAAATTGTTTTATATATATGTTGTGAGCCGCTCCGAGTCTTCGGAGAGGAGCGGCATACAAATCCGAATTAAATAAATAAATAAATAAATAAATAAATAAATAAATAAATAAATAAATAAATAAATAAATAAATAAATAAATAGACATGAAAAAGATGTAAAAATGTATGGATTTTATAAGGATCAAAATGTGTTTGATAAGATTTTGTTGACCTCAGATGAGAAATTGATTAAGAAAATGTATAATTTTTTGTTAATTTTAGATATGGAAAATGAACAAGTGAAAGAAACAATGATAAGATGGGCAAAAAATTTTGGTTATAACATAGAATTAGAAAAATGGCAAATGTTATGGGAGAGAAACTATAAATTGACAATGTCAACTTCATATAAAGAAAATCTGTATAAAATGTTTTACAGATGGCATCTTCCACCAGCAAGATTAGCAAAAATGTTTAAAAACATGTCAGATAGATGTTAGAAATGTAAACATAATATAGGTATGTATTATCATATTTGGTGGACATGCGAGAAGGCAAAGGTTTATTGGAAAAATATACGTATGTGGTTAGAAAAAATATTGGATGAACAAGTGGATTTCAAACCTGAACTTTTTTTATTAGGCATCATGCCTGGAAAGATTAATAAGCAGAAATTATATTTAATTCTACATATCACCACAGCAGCAAGAATAATTTTTGCACAATATTGGAAGAATGAAGCTTTGCCATCAGAGGAAGAAATAATCAGGAAGATTTTGGAATGTGCAGAGATGGACAGATTAACTATGAGGCTGAAAGACAAAGAAGATACAGACTATTATCAAATTTGGAATTTATTTTATACTTGGTTAGAGAAAAGAAGCAAGGATTAGGAATTGAATATGTATTAACTTAGCAAATTTCAGACAACTTGTTGATTGGAAAAAATTAACATATATGGGGGGGGGAAATTAATAAAAAAGATTGGAAAAAAAAGGAATCCATGCTGAGGAATTGCATGGATTGGCCAATACTCCTTCCAACTGGCCAATGGGAGACTCCTCCAAAAAAACCAATGCTCTTTACATTTCCCATCCTTCCTTTCCCTGCTCCTCATTTATGGGTTATGGGAAGAAAAAAATAAGGCAAGTTCAGGCAGAAACAATAACATGTCTCCCACTCTGAAATATTTGAATATTTGAAACCAAAAATATTTGGGGAGGGAGAGTAGAATTGCAGAATGTTTTGACCCCTCCAGGAGGAAGGGGGAAGTTTGAGCCAGTCACTCTCTCTCAGCACAGATCATCACACAGGGTTGCTGCAGTGGGGAAAATAAGAGAGGAAGCATTTTGGGTAGGTTTTCCACTATGAGTCATTTGTAAAAAATAATAAAGATGGGATATAAATAATCAAATAAACAAAAAATCACTTTTTATGGAGACTGAATTTCTAGGCCTTTTAATATAATATTTTTTTTAAAAAAAACCTAAAACTAAAACTGAGTCATTGGATGTGAACAGAATGGATGATTTGGCTGACCATCAATAGAGAGAAATTGTGTCTTTGTTCCTGGTATATTTGCCAAGGAGCTTCAGATCCCTTTCTTAAATTTCTTTTTATTTCTTCAAAGTGGGGAGAGAGAGAGAGAGAGAGAGAGAGAGAGAGAGAGAGAGAGAGAGAGAGAGAGAGAGAGAGAGAGAGAGAGAGAGAGAGAGAGAGAGAGAGAGAGAGAGAGAGAGAGAGCGGGAAGGAAGGAAGGACAATTTTCATGTACAGAGAGAATTTATTTGGTCATATCTCAGATCAGCCAAGGCATCTGATTAAATTAACTGCGGCATCCTATTTTTATAATCTTGGGGCATTCTTTTTCTACTGTAAGATGAAAAGAAGTGCTCCTTTCCATTCTAAAAAGAATCTGGGACCCTTCAGCTTGAAGAACCTGCTTTGTACCCTAGGGGATTGTGAGCCCCTTTGCATAAAAACAGAGGCCATTGAGCAAGACTCTGCCCAACAGCATCTTAGATCAAAGCAGATTGTTTTGTTGGCACCAGTTGACTCAGATTTTATCACAATTAACTCAAAAGGGGTGGAGAAAGAGGCAACAGAGGAGAATGCTTTGGGGGGGGTGGAAGAATAAAAAAACATTGTAATGCATCATTGTTCCAATCTCAGAATCAGCGAAGCCTTGTACTTAATCTCCTGACTAAAACAGAATGATGTGAAAGCTTGCATTTGGGGAGAAAAAGTAATTTCTTCACATGCTTAATCAGGCCATGCAAGATTGGCCATTATGAGAGACAGACCCTGGATAATTAGGAAATCAGGTCAAGGTTAAAAGATGACCTTTGTAATCTGACATCTCAGGCTTTGTTTATGGTTAAATATTATTGCTTTAATCAAACAGATTTACTAAGCACTATGTGTTCTGTTTTTTTTATGACTTTGGTAAAGAAATGGTAATCTTGTATCAGTTGCTTTCTGACAGCACTCATACCAAATTCATAAACATTTTTTAGCCATATTGATAAAAATGAATTTGTAAAACAAGTAGTATTTTTCTTATTATCAGATGCTAGAGAAGCGATGGAGGAAAAGTAAATCTGTATCTGACCGAACACTATTAAGATCTTATATTAAGACTTATCAGGTGGCGCTCAAGGCGGCAAGATGCGCGTATCGTTCTGCCTTGATTGCATCTGCGGAATCCCGCCCAGCCGCCCTGTTTAGGGTGACTCGCTCCCTCCTTAATCAGGGGGGGGGTTGATGCACCCTTGCAGGGTAGTGCTGAGGATTTTAATAAGTTTTTCACAGATAAAATCGCCCAGATTCGGATGGACCTTGACTCCAATTGGGATGCAGTGTTGGCTGACAATGAGTCAGTCGAGATGACAGGGACTCATCTTGATCCTGTTGTGTTGAAGGAGTTTGACCCAGTAGCACCTGATGAAGTGGACAAGGCCATTGGAGTTGTGAGTTCCGCCACCTGTTTATTGGACCCGTGCCCCTCCTGGCTGGTTTCGGCCAGCAGGGAGGTGACGCGGGGCTGGGTTCAGGAGATTGTTAACACCTCTTTGAGGGAGGGGTTCTTTCCGGCTCCCTGCAAGGAGGCAATTGTGTGCCCCCTCCTCAAGAAGCCTTCCCTGGACCCAGCTGTATTAAATAACTACCGTCCTGTCTCCAATCTTCCCTTTATAGGGAAGGTTGTTGAGAAGGTGGTGTCACTCCAGCTCCAACGGTCCTTGGATGAGGCCGATTATCTGGGCCCTCAGCAATCAGGATTCAGGCTCGGCTACTCCACGGAAACTGCTTTGGTCGCGCTGACGGATGATCTCTGGAGGGCCCGGGATAGCGGACTTTCCACTATCCTGGTGCTACTTGACCTCTCAGCGGCTTTCGATACCATTGACCATGGTATCCTTCTGCGCCGGCTGGAGGGGTTGGGGGTCGGGGGCACTGTTTTGCAGTGGTTCACCTCCTACCTCACTGGTCGGTCACAGTCGGTGTTGGCAGGGGGTCAGAGGTCGACCCCTAGGTTCCTCCCTTGTGGGGTCCCTCAGGGATCAGTCTTCTCCCCTCTGCTGTTTAATATTTACATGAAACTGCTGGGTGAGATCATCCGACGACACGGGGTGAGATATCATCAGTATGCTGATGATACCCAGCTTTACATCTCCACCCCGTGTCATTTCAGTGAAGCAGCGGAAATGATGTGCCGATGTCTGGAGGCTGTTAGGGTTTGGATGGGTGCCAACAGGCTCAAACTCAACCCCGACAAGACGGAGTGGCTGTGGGTTTTGCCTCCCAAAGATAATTCAATCTATCCATCCATCAACCTGGGGGGGGTAGTTTTTGACCTCATCGGAGAAGGTCCGCAACTTGGGCATCCTCCTCGATCCACAGCTAAATTTGGAACATCATCTTTCGGCTGTGGCGAGGGGGACATTTGCCCAGGTTCGCCTGGTGCACCAGTTGCGGCCCTATTTGGACTGAGAGTCTCTTCTCACAGTCACTCATGCCCTTATCACCTCGAGGTTCGACTACTGCAATGCTCTCTACATGGGGCTACCTTTGAAAAACGTTTGGAGACTTCAGGTAATGCAGAATGCAGCCGCACGAGCAGTGTTGGGCCTGCCCAGAAATGCCCACATTTCGGCATCACTCCGTGAGCTGCATTGGCTGCCAATTGGTCTCCGAACGCAATTCAAAGTGTTGGTTATGACCTATAAAGCCCTACATGGCATCAGACCAGGTTACTTACGGGACCGTCTGCTGCCCCATGAAACCCAGCAACCGGTTAGGGCCCACAGAGTCGGCCTTCTCCAGGTCCTGTCAGCCAGACATTGTTGCCTGGAGGGGCCTAGGGGAAGAGCCTTCTCTGATGCAGCCCCGGCTCTCTGGAATCAACTCCCCCCGGAGATCCGTATCACCCCCACCCTCTCCGCCTTTCGTAAACTGCTCAAAACACATCTTTGCCGACAGGCCTGGGGCAGTTAATATCTTGCCCTTAGCCAGTGTATGTTTGTGTGTATGTTTGTTGGATGATTGTTTTTTTTTAACTCGGGTTCTTTTTATATATGTATTTTATGCTAGATTTCTATTTATACTGTGAGCCGCCCTGAGTTCCTGGAATAGGGCAGCATAGAAATAATAATAATAATAATAATAATAATAATAATAATAATAATAATAATAATAATAATAATAATAATAATAATAATAATAATGAGTGTGACATCTGTCTGATATCCTCTTTGTGATATTTGTGTGATACCTTCATTTGGACAGGTATAGAATAGGTGGTTAGGGTTAACCTAACCCTAATCCTGGCTCAATAGTAATGACTGTGAGAGAGATCCTGGAGTCCTAGTGTACAGCAGTGCACTGCAGTTACCAAAAAAGCCAACACAGTCCTAGGCTGCATTAACAGAGGGATAGAATCAAGATCATGTGAAGTATTAGTACCACTTTATAATGCTTTTGTAAGACCATATTTGGAATATTGCATCCAGTTTTGGTTGCCACAATACAAAAAAGATGTTGAGATGCTAGAAAGAGTGCCTAGAACAGGGGTTCTCAACCTTGGCAACTTTAAGACTTGTGGACTTCAACTCCCAGAATTGCTGGCTGGGGAATTCTGGGAGTTGAAGTCCACAAGTCTTAAAGTTGCCAAGGTTGAGAACCCCTGGCCTAGAAGAACAACAAAGATGATTAGTGGACTGGGAATGAAAACATATGAAGGAGGATTGCTAGAAGTGGGTATGTCTTGTTTAATGAAAAGAAGGACTAGGGGTGACATGATAGCAGTGTTTAGTGGTGGGATTCAGCCAGTTTGCACCAGTTCGGTAGAACCAGTAGCTAATTTTTTGTTGCCCAGGCCCAGAATGGACTTCCGGAAGCAGTATCCACACAGGAGCCGATTGTTCACATATTTGAATCCCACCACTGGCAGTGTTACAATATCTAAGTTGCTGCCAACCAAAAAGAGAGGGATCAACCTATTCTCCACAGCAGCTGAAGGCAGGACAAGAAACAATGGACGGAAACTAATCAAGGAGAGAACCAAGGAGAAACTTCCTGACAGAACAATTAATCACTAGAACAGTTTGCCTTCAGACATTATGGATGCTCTTTTTAAGATGAGGTTGGACAGCCACTTGTCTGAAATGGTGTCTCCTGCATGAGCAGGGGGTTGGACTAGAAAATGTCCAAGGTCCCTTCCAATTCTATTATTCTGTTATTCTATCTCTGTCCAGCAAATCAACATGTAATATTAGAGGATATCTTTGGCAATCTCACTCACACTAATATTCATATGACAGCTCTTCACACCCTCATCTACTATTTATTGTAAGACCTCCAAATAAATGATAAAAGGATACAAAGGAAAAATGTATAGAAAGATTTTTTAACAAAAACATGGAGGATAATAAACTTACATTGTATAGATCTAATTAAAAAAAGGTACAGTTAATTTCAACCAACTGCAGCTGCACATCCATCTCATTGGTATGTTGAGCCTTCCTGCCTGGTGATAATAGAATAATCTAACTTATTTGAATGACTAAAGATTAGGGCAGGTTTATCTGGATTGACTGAAGAGCAGGGATCTGCACATTTATTATTTAAAAAAATTAATTATAATTTTATTGAAAGTTGTTACATAATTAAACGATAAACAAGAACCAATGTAAAAAAAGAATAATAGAAAAAGAAAAAGTGTTTGAAACAGAGAGAAAAAGAAAAATTAAAGGAGCAGCTTCCAATCTTTAGAAGTTAAAAAAACCTTTTATCTTTTCTCTCCCTTTAGAACTATATTACATAGTTCCCTTCTTCCCATATTAAACCACCCCCAAATCACAAGTTCATTTTTATCCAATTTCAGCAAAAAGTCCATAACAGGTTTCCAGTCTTTCATGAAAGTAGTTGTTTTTTCTCTAATTAAACAAGTCAATTTGGCCATCTCTGGAAGTTCTGTCGTGTTCATAATCTATTCCTCCATTGTAGGTACTTCTATATTTTTCCACCTTTGTGCTTATAAGTAGCCTTGCTACACTTTCTGTATATGGATATGTTGTCTACAGTAGCCTGTTCTGCTCCATTGCTGACCTGATCCAGTGGGTTTTTGAACCATGAACATCCAACATACAGAGAAAGCATAAATAGAGGAATGGCTGATTTTACCTATTGCACTTTAGGTACGTCTCTACATGATAACAAACATAAATATTCAAAATGAGAAGCTTTATCTATGCATCCCATACCAAAGATTCTAATAATGCAGAATAGTCAATGCCTTTTTCATTTTCTTTTCTTTCTTGGTATCTGCCAACTGTGTAGCAGTAAGACTTACAAAATGACTACCTATATCCCCCTCCAATGAAAGATAGGGTCACTATGGCAAAATTTAAACCATTATTTTATGTAATAATTGCAACACTACTGCTACTACTACTAATAATAAAAATGTTCTAGAGTGTGAGGAAAAAAATGCTTCAAGACCTAATTCCACCCACTCTCTCTTGCTTCACATTTTATGTTCCTGAAACGGGGCTGCAGCCTCATGATCATTAGCAGCTTTATAATGTAAATGTGGGCCAACATGGAAATGTGGTATTTGCATAATGAGGTTGCATGGAAGAACCTACAGGTGAGGGTTTAATGAATAGCTTGCCTGGGTGGTAAAAGAGAAAGGAATGGCTGTACACCTCGGTGAGATAAGCTTGTTGATTGCTATGGCTACTAACTCTTGAATCTTTGATTCCCAAACAGAAATACATTTACAGCAGCAGCAGTAGCCGCCATTTAAAAAAAAAACAACCTTCCGCATTCATGGCCTTGAATGAATTAAGCCTGGGGCCAGAGAGAGGATTAAAAACACCCCTCATGTGAAAAAGAGATAAAATGGGAGGAGGGGTTATACAGTATTATTCTGTTTCCTTTACTGAAATCCTATATTGTCCAAATGCAAATAGATTACACTTATCCTCCCTTGTGCAGGGCATCCAATAGGTATAATTATTTTTTTTGGGAAGGCTGCGTGACAGGCTTGTGTTTTGAAATGAGAGCTGGAACCCTACAGATCAATTTTAAAATCTAAGCATTCTGACAATGGTTGATACAATCGTTCTTGAATACCCCCTTAAAAAAATGAAGATGCCTCCCCTTCATTTAATCCCAACTGCAGCATTCAGCGATCAATATTTGTTGTTTTTTTTTTTTAAAAAAAGTTTTGACGACTTGTTGATGATAAGAATTACTGTAGCAGCATGTACCAGCATATTCAGGTAAACATTCCTTCCAGAATGTCAGGGACCCTCCTAATTAAATAGCAAAAGGTCCTTTCCCCAAAGAGATTGCTACCTCCAGGTGCAATGTTAAATAAGTGGAAACTGCAAACTCAGCAGCCTGACCACAGTGCGCCCCCTTTTGGAAATCTGGCTAATTCCACTTTCTTGTATAGGGGGATTGTGAGGGAAGGCTCAGAGTGGCCACCTCCAATGGCTGATGGCTCTGATTGAGGCAACTCCCTGCATTCTCTTTACGACTCAGAAGAATATCTGGAAACATTCTTTTTAATGCCACTAATAAATATCTTTTCTAAAAAACTGCAGTAATGTATACTCCCTTTGTACATTTCAAACTAATAATCAAAAACCTTCTGAAAGACGCAGTTTTTTTTAATTTGGGCTTGATGTGTTGTATGTATCCTACCTTCATGCAGTAAAACAAACTATGCTTTAATTTGTGAATCCAGCTAAAAGGAAGCACCCAAAGGATGTGACTTTGAAAACAAATCAGTTGAAGTGGATGATATGTTTAGCATTTCAGAAACCATTAACTTTTTCTGCTGAATGACTTCTTGTCTATCTGTCCTGGAGAGTCTATACACTACAGAGTATATGGACCTCCTGGCCAGGTTTATCGGCTTTTTTCTATATGAGATTTTTTAAATTTAATATTAATATTTTAAATCTCTTTTTCTAAGATGGATTACAGCAAAACCAGCCTACAAAGTGTAATTTTACAAGTGAAAAAGTTGATTTTGAACTGATGTGAAGCCTGTAGAACAAAACCGAGCTAGATGGGTTTCTTGATAATGTGTCTGTGTATCTGTAGCAGAGTGATGAGCTCCATTTCCAGGACCCACTATGTTATGTGGTTCTTCTAATTAGTATATGGTAGCTAATTGTTAGTGCCTTAGTTTTGTTGATTTATTCTTCCATTCCTTTCTGGACCCGTCAACCCCAGCCTTTGCCTCATGCGAAATAACCATTTCAATTCTTCCCTTCCCAAGATTTTCAGTAAAAAGTAATGGCACCAGTCTGTTGATCCTCTTGACTCCTCCAGCCTGCCCTGATCAGTTATTCCGCCTTCTTGTCCTTTAACTAATTATGCAATCTTGCATCTGAAACAAGGGAAAAGGCTGACAGCCAAATAAAACTAAGAAAGTCAACTTTTAGCTATAAAAATTACTTGGTTGTGAATAGAGTACTATAAGGAAAACAAGAGGAGGCAGAATTTCAAAAAAAAATCACTTAAATTAGTTATTTTTTTCCTCTTGAATAAGATCTAGGTTTCACCGCAGAAAGGATGATTTGAGAGTGATCCATTTGGGGTCCTCTTGTTTGGAAGTCCACAGATGGGTCCTTTGTCATCTTCTTGCTTTTTTATCCTGAACATTTATATTTGGCTGATAATCTCCAGGTTTGGCCTAATCCAGGGGTCTTCAAACTTGGTCCTTTTATGACTTGTGGACTACAACTCCCAGAATTCCTTAGCCAACATATCTGGCTGAGGAATTCTGGGAGTTGAAGTCCACAAGTCATAAAAGGGCCAAATTTGAAGACCCCTGGACTAGTCTAACAGTGCCTCCTAAAGTAGCTGGTAAGTTGATCCCATGCTAAGAGGCCTGAAAATATGGATTTATTTTTCTTTCCCAGAAAAACATCTCCCATGTAATTTTTATAAAAGACAATGGACTCTCATTCTCCCATACTTTCAATGCTCCATCCAGGTTAATTAGGAAGGTGAGTTTAATCCCTGGGTCATTCCTGATTTGTAGGCTAGTCACAATGCATCAGAAAAGAACTACTGTCCTTGACTGCTGAGTCACAATCAATCTCTCCAGAGTCTGGCTTTTAAAAAAATTCCTCATTTAATTAGGCTGGGGTGTGAAGAGCTGAAAGAGGGAGCCAAAGAGATAAAGAAGGACTTTCCTACCAGCAATCAACCAAAGTCTCAAAATTCTCTACCAGCCTCCTCTCGGCAATGAACATGCATTTTATTCAAGGAGGTAATTATAATAATAATAAAGTTGGAAGGGACCTTGGAAGTCATCTAGTCCAACCCCCTGCTCAGGCAGGAAACCCTATACCATTTCAGACAAATGGCTGTCCAGTCTCTTCTTAAAAACTTCCAGTGTTGGAGCATTCACCGCTTCTGGAGGCAGGTTGTTCCATTGGTTAATTGTTCTGTCAGGAAGTTTTTCCTTAGTTCTAGGTTGCTTCTCTCCTTGATTAGTTTCCATCCGTTGCTTCTTGTCTTGCCTTCAGGCGCTTTGGAGAATAGCTTGACTTCCTCTTCTTTGTGATATTGGAATACTGCTATCATGTCCCCCCTCATCCTTCTCTTCATTAAACTAGACATACCCAATTCCAGCAGCCGTTCCTTATATGCTTTAGCCTCCAGTCCCCTAATCATCTTTGTTGCTTTTCTCTGTACCCTTTCTAGAGTCTCAACATCTTTCTTACATCGTGGTGACCAAAACTGGGTGCAGTATTCCAAGTGTGGCCTTCCCAAGGCATTGTAAAGTGGTATTAACACTTCAAGTGATCTTGATTCTATCCCTCTGTTAATGCAGCCCAGCACTGTGTTAGCCTTTTTGGCAGCTGCAGCACATTGCTGGCTCATATTTAAGTGATTGTCCACTAGGACTCCGAGGTCCCTCTCACAGTTACCCTTACTTTTTTCACCATTGAATTCCATTTTGTTAGATAGCGCCCAGTGTTCAAGTCTGTCCAGATCCTCCTGTATCCTAAGCCTGTCTTCTGGAGTGTTGGCTGTTCCTGCCAGCTTGGCATCATCCGCAAATTTGATGATTTCCCCATCTATCCCCTCATCCAGATCGTTGATGAAGATGTTGAAGAGCACTAGCCCTAGAACAGAGCCTTCCCTCGTTATCCCTGTAGTCCTCTTTTCCCAATAAACTCTTTTGAATATTTAGATATTTGACTTCCTTTGACTCAAAAAGGGAACGTATTACACTCTTTCCTGGATGCAAATTATCCCCTGTGGCTTTCAGGACCTTCCTTTTGATTTTCCTAAGTCTCATCTGAAGGCACAAGTCTATGGTAGAAGGGCTAAGAAAAAGGTAAGTTCAGCTGCTACAGTAATTATTTTTTTTGCTGAGTATCGCTTGGGAAAAGATATCAGCCAGAAAGGTTTTAAATCATCTCCCCTCCTGGTTGAAACACCACCAGTGGGGATCACCAGGCCCACAATTCCTTGCAAAACTGCATGGCTATCCTTGCAAAATTTTTTTTTGCTGAAGCAGCAGCAGAATTGGAGGTTAAACAAGGCTGCTGCTTAAGACCCCCCCCCCAACCCAAGAAATGGCACCCTGGGAATATGGGCACACTGCAATGGTTGAGAGGGGTCTCTGTTTAAATTCTGAAAATATAACGCTTTCCTTACTTGTGCTTTATATAAATGTCATTTGTCCTTTCCGCATTGAGATTAGTGGCAAAAACATTTCATTTTCAAAAAGGAAGTTTCAATATGTTCTAATTAGTCCTCCCGTCCATGTGCAGAATTAGACATCTAGATTAGCTACTTTGAAGAAGAAATATGTTTTTCAGGCCTCTAGGATAATAATGGTTACCGGTATATGATATTAGGCCAAGGATTACAAATAAGATTTTAAAAGACAAAACAGATTACGAAACAGAATCTATGTCGGAAGGGCAAAAATGATCTAGGAAGCAATTAATTTGGTGGGGTGCTTTTGGAGTCTTCATTTAAAATTAAGAAAGAAATACAAATAAAGTTATTTTAAACCTGCAACCAATTTGACTAAATTGCTGTCTTTATATTTATATAGTTTTCTAGTACTCGAGCTACAAAATAAAGTGGAACATACGTATAATTAAATGAAGAACATAAAGGCAAACCTCTTCCCATCATCAAAAAATCTGCAAGAAACCCAGTTTATTTGAAATTCAGCCCCAAAGATGAAAAGACAGGGAACACTGAGGCTGACCTGATATTCATACTCATATTCCTTTTTAAATCTTGCCCTTTCAAATGATAAATGGATTGTCAATCTTTTTCACTCACGTTAGCAATCATCTGTAAATTTTAACTACTGTATTGTAAAAATCGACTAGCTTTTATTTAACAGTGCTTTAGAAACTATCAGTTCTAAACTTGAAAACAGTGTGATTGCTGAAAAATTAATCTGGATAATGTAACTCTGTATTTTAGTCTTTAATAGGAAGTGTTTCATTTATAAAAAAAATAGTACATTGAAAGCTTTGATACACTGAGATTTGTAATTTTCTAATTTTTTTTATTATATACATAATAAACTTTCCCATCACTGTTCATGAAAAAAATTCTGACTTCTCCTGGTGAGACGTGGTGTCAAGAGGATCCATGATTCCTTCCAGGTCTAAAGCAGGGAATCCCACTTGTGTTTCAAACCATCTGGCTACGGTGAGAAGCTGAAGCTCATGAAAAGCACGGCCAATAAATTGCAAACCAATCGGTAAGCCTTTTGTTGAGAGGGCGGAAGGAACACTTACAGCTGGCAGCCCTGAAAGACAAACAAACATTTTCTTTCTTTCTTTCTTTAAGTATTAAATTAAATACTAAGTATTTAATTTAGTTTTGTGGCTTTTCAATTTTTATATAAACAACAACCATTATTTGTTCTTCAAACATTTATTTTCTTTTATAGGCATAGATAATAAGTACTTATGATTTAGATTACATAATGATTTAACCCTAGATCTCCAGGGTCTGAGAAAAAAATGTGGATGATTGATGCAAATTGTCCTTTACTGGGGCATGAGCAAGGTTTCATCATTCCAAAGTTCACATATTCTTCCTAACTATTCATCATTATATCCTCGGATTAGAGTTCCAAATACACCAAGTTTAATTTCTCACTTATTATCCACTAACTCCTACTTGGATAAACGAATATGAAAAAAAATCACCTGAAAATATTTGGGGTTTTTTTCATGTGGATTTCATCACAACAAATGATCACCTTGCTAAATGGGTAAATTCAGCAACCACATATTTATTTACTTAGAGTTGCTAATTTAGAAAATTACATACAAATGCTCAAAGACATAATTGATCAAGCGTTGACAGAGTACTGGTGTAACCAAACTTCAGGGTTGTTATTTGTTACAATTACATATGCCTCCAAAACCCCTTATGGCTTAAACATCACTACATTATTTCCTTCCTCTTGTTTTGGATCATTGTTTTGTCTGATCAAATTGATTTGAAAAAAATCAGAAAATCAGACATAATTTTGCAGACTTTCAGTTGACCTAGTATAGGGATATACGCAAACTTGGACAGAGTGCCAATTAGCAATACTTTGAATAGCTACAAGTGGAATATTGCAGTATCAAGTAAGCCAAGGTTAATCACATCTGACTTGCACACTAGAAGTCTGACTTGGCACCAGATCTTTGTTGCATTTAATGTCTTAATGTGTTTAGTTTTTCAGTTTTAATATGGTTTTATACGTTCTTTTAACTTTTCACTGGAAGCTGCCCAGAATTGGCTAGAAAATTGGCCTTTTCAGCCACATCAGATGCTGCCTTAGGACCTCTTTCCAAAGCAGGATGCCAATGGTGAATGGTGGGAGCTGCCCAGAATTGGCTAGAAAACATAGATGTTTTAAATAAATAAAAAGAAATATTGTGTTATCACTTGCAATGTTATGATGGGAAACTCTTTAGCAGGGGTGTCAAACTTGCCACGTCATGTGACGTATTACAGCTTTTTCTCCATTGCCGGAATTGGGGTGGGCGGGGTTTCGGCATGACGCATCTGGCCCATGGGCCGGCAGTTTGACACCCCTGCTCTAGAGTGAAGAAATTTTGTAAAGGACCAGATTTTCCTGAAGGTTGGAAGCTTTTATGTATTGAGTTTTAATTCACAAAATAAAGAGTATCTATAAACTTCCACTTTTTTTACCAGCCATGTTGGCAGCCTGAGTGAAGATATCATCCTGTGCGCTGCGAGTCCTATTGTCTTCCTGGATGAATTCTTGATACAACACAGCCTGATTCAAGGTAGTTGGGGTGAGCAGAATATCCACACCAGAACGGAAGAGTTTTGCAAAATCAGTAGCTATGAGTCTCCTCACTTTCTGGGCTTTGATGAAATAATTTTCATAATTCCTAAGAGGGAAGGGAGGAAGTCCCATAAGAAACCAAAAAATGTACAGTGAACAATTATTCTAGTTTTTCAGCTGGCTAGGCAATTGGTGAGTGGCTATAAATTGAAGCAGGACACTCATATTTCTAAAGCTATTAATAAAACAATAGATTCCTTCTAAAGCCAAATCAGTAATAATAATACTGATTTGGAAAGATGAAAAAATCCTCTACCCATGCGTAACTTCTCCCTTAATTGAACAACAAATAAAATGTCCGCTTTGTAACTTTGAGCTTTAAAATATGCAAAACGTACTGTTTTAGCAAGAAGTAGTTCCCTGATAGAATTCTTCCCCTTACAACATCATTAAAACCTTCCCGGCGTGTGGCTGCAATCAAAGCTTCTGTGGACTGCTCAGCACTGCTACGATGCCCTAAAAAAAATGGAGCAATCAGCAGTTGACAAATACATCCCCACAACATTCAGAGCTGATTAAACTACACAATCCCATTCAGTAACTGTGAGAGGGACCTCGGAGTCCTAGTAGACAATCACCTAAATATGAGTCAGCAGTGTGCTGCAGCTGCCAAAAAGGCCAACACAGTGCTAGGCTGCATTAACAGAGGGATAGAATCAAGATCACGTGAAGTGTTAATACCACTTTACAATGCCTTAGTAAGGCCACACTTGGAATACTGTATCCAGTTTTGGTCACCGCGATGTAAAAAAGATGTTGAGACTCTAGAAAGAGTACAGAGAAGAGCAACAAAGATGATTAGGGGACTGGAGGCTAAAGCATATAAGGAACGGCTGCTGGAATTGGGTATGTCTAGTTCAGGGGTAGGCAACCTTGGCTCTTTTATGACTCATGGACTTCAACTCCCAGAATTCCTGAGTCAGCTATGCTGAAGTTGAAGTCCATGAGTCATAAAAGAGCCGAGGTTGCCTACCCCTGGTCTAGTTTAATGAAGAGAAGGACGAGGGGGGACATGAGAGCAGTGTTCCAATATCTCAGGGGCTGCCACAAAGAAGAGGGAGTCAAGCTATTTTCCAAAGCGCCTGAAGGCAGGACAAGAAGCAATGGGTGGAAACTAAGCAAGGAGAGAAGCAACCTAGAACTAAGGAGAAACTTCCTGACAGTTAGAACAAATAACCAGTGGAACAACCTGCCTCCAGAAGCAGTGAATGCTCCAACACTGGACATTTTTAAGAAGAGACTGGACAGCCATTTGTCTGAAATAGTATAGGGTTTTCTGCCTGAGCAGGGGGTTGGACTAGATGACCTCCAAGGTCCCTTCCAACTTTACTATTATTATTATTATTAGTAGTAGTAGTAGTATAAAAGGCTTATCAAAGGCTGACTTGTTATTGCTGCTAAACCTCTTACGCTTCATTTACTCATCAGCCCCAAAGCTAAACATTTCACATGGGTTTTAACAGCTGACACCTGATCTAGCAGTTAGAAGGATTGAGCTGAACCTTCTTCACCAAATATTTCTTGCACAAAAAGGATGGCACAAAGAGACGGAAATCCTCCCCAAAGATGTCTAAAATTTTTATGTCTCTTTCTTTTTCCTGATTCTTGCTGAAGAAGGAAAATGAGAGAGCGAGAGCGCTAAAATTAAGTGTAGTTATTGATACCTTCCCCTAGAATACTTGGATTAATATATTGAAACAAGCCAAGATTTATATGCCAACATTAAACCATGACTGTATTCATTCCTCAGACTTGAGTACAAGATCACAGTTGAGCTTAAGAGTGTATGTACTTTTTGTTGCAATCAAATCACTCCTCAAAGGACAAACCTGAGACCACATTTCCTTAAAGATAAAAGCACTCTTCCAAAAACATAATAAAGTTATTTCCACCATTCATCAAGCCTCAACTCAATTCAATAAGACTTTCTTGTTTTTTAAAAAGGCTTTGGCACAGACTTTGTCACCTATAATTAAACATTTATTTTATTACTGGTTCAGAGTTGCTCACTCTTTATAAGTTGTTTGTTACTCTGGAACTTATTAGTGGATCCTCATTTATTAAATTATCTCATTCTATGTGACATGATTCATAGACAAGCTCAATTTTATTTTTCATGCTTGTTGATGAATTTAAAAATATTTGGCTTTAACTTTGAACGCAAAATCTTCTACTGTTGCAGTTTTCTACAGCTGAAACTTCTCAAGTTAGCTGGGCCTAACTAGATTATCTACCCAGGCCTAAATATTTTCTACTTTTAGGCCTAGGTGAGATACTCCAAGAAAGGTCAATGTAGAGCATTTTTTCTCTAATCCTATTGTATCCTGGTACTGGTTTTCTCTAATTTCTGAGGCCATTATTTCCAATTATGTCTTTAGGTGCCAAATTATCAACAAATCCACAAATAGTGTTAGAATAATTTTTATACCAGGCTCACTCAAAAGAAAAGAATTGCAATACAACTTCCTGGAATATCTCAGAACATTACTCATATTCATAAAATGCTAAATCCATTTTTTCTGTTATCTGAAACTTTAGTATAAGATTAAGGAGATATGCCAGATATCAGATTCCTCCGGCTAAAATGCTTAACTTCCTATATCATCAACCACAATTTCTTTTTATTTATTGACTCTGACTAAGACTCAACCAACCTTGTACTTGACTCCTACCATAGCAACTGCATGGCCCCTTCCTCCTTTGTGGGGATAATGGAGAGTGGCCCAAGGTCACCCAACCAGTAGGCCAAAGGAAGGATTAGAACTTGGGTTTCTGCACATAGTCCTTTAATTACAAGATCAAACTGGCTCTCTTGTATACCATACTAAGCCATGATATAATTGATTTGACTCTGTTTTACCTGGTTGTGTGTAACTGGTTATTATTATTATTTACAAATAACAGTGTAGGGTTTACATTTTATGAATGCAACTCTTTTCACACAGCTGTACCTGGCAAGCTTCCTTAGGATTAGGCAGATGAACAAGTTATTAGTAGAACGTTGCAAAACAAGAAGTCATATTTTATAGGGCCCCTTATTGCCAACTAAATTGTCTGTTGAAGAACCAACATTCTTAATAATAAACTATCTCTTGTTACCAAGATTTTTACTACATAAGAGTTTGGTTGCAAATAACTAAATGTGAATATTTAAGAGACGACTTAATATTCAGCTGTAAGAAGGCTTACCATATTCCAGACCATCAAATCGAGCCATATTGGAAGCTACTTCTGCTGCACATAACACATGATAACAGACAATGGAATAGGAGGTATGAGGCAGGCTCACTTCCATCACTTTAGCTCCAGCTCTCTCAAAGAGGTCAGCTGCCTTGGACCACACAGCTAGAGTCTCACTAGATAATCCTGTAGTATGGTATTCCTGGGAGGGAGGGAGGGAGGGAGGGAGAGAGGGAGGAGGAGAAAGCAGGACATTATGCACAACCAGAAGCATTTCGTAGGCTTCAACTGATCTGAAAATGTCAAAAATACTCAAGTGAACTGCGGGATGACAATGAAAGGTCCTATGTTTGAGAGGGAAATTTCTCTCTGGATTATACCTTATTTCTAATTCTGTATTAGGGACAGTTCTCTATACAGGGCAGCTAAGATGGCCTTGAGTCTGATACTAAACTGCAGCCTATCTCAGAGTCAACTTATTTTTGGAAAATGCTGGGATAACATAGGCTCTTGCTCAATATGAAGTAATATTAAGTAATAGCAGTTGTCATTCTAAATATGGAATGAATAACAATGCTAAGAATTTGTGCAAAGACATTTTATAAACCCCAAAGTAGGCTTAAGAAGCTTTGGAAGAGTATACATCTTCTAAATGGGGCTTTACTCAGTTACTCATGCCTTGCTCACCACTAGAATGTGTCAAGCTATGAAGATTACTTGTGTTAGGACTGCCATGCTGCTTCCAGTTTGCCTACAGTTGCGAGGTGGGAGGGGAAGGTTTGGAATGCACAGGTGAATTTTATCCAGATGGGAACCAAGGCCACTGAACAGATGTTGTGGCAAACAGAGACTTTCTTCTCATAACAACTGCCTGAGCATTAATTGGACAATGTGACCTGAACTGTTAGAGAGGGAAGGGAAAGTTTTACTCTTTTAATTATCCTTTCCCCACCATATTGCCAGAGCTGATTTTCAACTGTTTAGTGCCGGTATGCTGTACTCAATAAAGTTTTGTATTAGACATGCAGTCCAGAGTCACAGTTGTATACATTTGTTAAATAAACAAACACATACTAACTAGACATAGTAGAAATTTACAAAGCAAGGTTTAATATTAAGTTCTTCTGTTACATAATTATCAAACTTAGTGCCATCCTCTTATTTTTTGTAATAAATAACTCTGAAGAACATTAATCTGTAGGAGAGTCAATAGCAAAAGGATGCTACACGGAAATAAGCTGCCATTTCAGCCATGTTCTTTATTAAATAAGGAATATATTTTTAACATGTTCATTAATTCTACATGCTTTTCTTTCTGTAATAGTACAGTGAATTCTTTTTAACAGCCTCCATTAATCTGAACACTCTCCAGAAGTATGGACTCCAGTTCTCATAAATGGCCATGTGGCTGGGAATTATGGAGGTGAAATTCTCAATGTCTAGAGAGTGCTCTTGGAGAAATTTTATTTATAATTTAAAAAAAAATCAGTTCTCAATTCATTTAAGTAGTGAATGGAAAAATTATAAATCGTAGGCTTTGGTCTTATATTCAGAATGTGAACTTCATTATCTAAAAAATACAAACATGAGCTTTGAATGTCAAGGTTCTGGTTCTGAAATTTAAATTTTTGTAAAGAAAAAAAGTTCTGAAAGAAAAATGCCACACATTTCCTTTATATTTTTACTCTGGCACTGGCATATATCTCTTCAGAAGACAAGAAAGGTATTTGGAGTCATCACAATACAACCACAGATTTCACAATCCTCTCTAAAACATGCAATACATATTTTTATTCTTGAAATATGAGATGGTCACATTACTTTTCATGTGTTGTGAAGTACAACTTCTAGCATCTATCAGCATGGCCAGTAGTGCCTGATGCTGCTGGGAAGATCAGTTTACGAATGAAGGCAAACATACGTGTTCCAGGATCCAATCTGGGTCAGTCACCAGGTATGGCAGATGTGTCTCCAGATTTTACTAAACTAATCTTGCAGGATCCAATCTGGCTCGGTCAGTGGGACCGGAGGTTTAGTCTTCTGAACTTTTGGACTTGTGTTGGAGCCCATCTTCAAGGAACTTCTCTCTCCTCCTGGTAACTGACCCAGACTGGATCTGCAAGTTAAGTTTAGTAATATCTAGTGACATATAAAGGAGGGGGGGAGCTTAAATTTCATTTTATTTTTGGTAAATGATACTGAATCAGTACAATCAATACAAAACTCAATACCAAAGAATAATACATTCAGTGCTATACTCTTTAAACTAGGACTTAGGAACCTGTGTAAGGGAACACCTATTAAATTCTCACTATCTCTGATTATTCATCATCTTAAGACTGGCAGGAGCTGTACTCCAGCAAGACTTGGAGAGGCACAGGTTTTTAGTCTTCTATATTGGCTTTATTATTTTTGTAAGTTGAAAACATGAATCAAAGATAGAAAGGTATTAATTTAATTTAATTTAATTTAATGTAAAATGTAATGGCCACTAACTTAATGCTCATTAATTTCCTGATTTAATGCAATTTAGTATTACATTTAATGTACCTTAATGCTCACTAATCATATATCCATTTACCTTAGGAACCCCAACGCAAAGATTCTTCATATCTATCAAGTTAGGTAGTTGAAATGGGCAAAAGGGATCTTGTACTGTGGTTGAATCTTTTGGGTCATGCCCACCAAGAACACCTGAAAGAAATGGAATGGCACACACGAGATAACAGGAAAAAGAGAACTGCTAAACAAACGTGGGACAAATGCCTAAGGCACAGGTCGGCAACCTGCGGCTCTGGAGCCGCATGTGGCTCTTTGAGCCTTCCCCTGTGGCTCCCAGCCTCCTCTGCCATTTGCAGACAGAGACAGAGACAGAGAGAGGCACTTGCTCTCTCTCTCTCTCTCTCTCTCTCTCTCTCTCTCTGTGTGTGTGTGTGTGTAAAAGAGAGTGCACTCACAGTGTGCTCTGAGGAGCTGAAAAGCTTATTGGGCGGAGCTCCTCCCTTTGCTGAGTCTCTGCAGGAAGCAGGAAGCAGGAAGGGCAGGAGAGAGCTTGCTAGCCCAGCTATGCTGACTCAGGAATTCTGGGAGTTGAAGTTCATGAGTCATAAAAGAGCCAGGGTTGCCTACCCCTGAGCTTGTTGGAGAACAGCTTGAAGCCAGCTTGCCAGGTGAGCAGAAGATGGGAGAGAGGGAGAGGGGGAGGGAGAGAAAGAGAGAGAGAAAGAGAGAGAAAGAAAGAGAATGGGGGAAGAGGACTGGCAGACCAAGGGGGGAGGGAGGGAGGGAGAGAGAGAGAGAGAGAGAGAGAGAGAGAGGAAAAAGAGAGAGGAAAAAGAGAGAGGAAAAAGAGAGGAAAAAGAGAGAGGAAAAAGAGAGAAAGAGAGGAAAGAAAGGAGAGAGAAAAAGAGGGAGGGGGGAGAGACAGAGAGAGAGACCCTTTTGACATCTAAAATGAAGATAATACTGCATATACCCTTTTTTACCTTTATGAGATATGTATGTATGTATGTGTATGTGTATGTGTATGTATATATATGTATGTATGTGTGTGTATGTATGTGTGTGTGTGTATGTATATATATATATATATATATATATATATATATATATGGATATATGCAGTGTTATCTTCATTTTAGATATCAAAAGGGTTTTGCGGCTCCCAGTGTTTTGTTTTCGGTGGGAAACGGGTCCAAGTGGCTCTTTGAGTGTTTTGGGTTGCCTACCCCTGGCCTAAGGAAACACATAATGGTTGTACCTAACACAGCAGCTGCATCCTCAACACATCTGGTTAAAATGCCTGGGACATCCATTGAGTTCACCAGTGGGATGAGACCATAGCGGGAAATAAGGCCATAGCTGGGCTTTAAACCAACAACTCCACAGAGGGAGGCTGGGTTTCTTGTGGAACCTCCTGAATCAGATCCCAGAGCCCTGTAATTGAATGAAAAAAACCTGGGAATCAGAAGCAAATACAAAAGTGTATCCCGTTAGGCTCTCCTTTCATACCTGCTATCTAAAAGCCATTTTTGAATGAATGAATGAATGAGTACATATACAATTACATTTTCTTCTAGTTCACTCCTGAAGACTTCATGGAATTTTCTCAACAACAGTACACAGGTGCTTTACCATTACTTTCTTCTGGGATTTTTTTTTTTCACCCTACCCTGCTGGCTGAAATTTATCGATGGCCTCCTATCCATGAATTAAGTATGTCTAACCTGACAAGATTGACCAGATATTGTCATCTGCTGAGGCAGAAACAAACAAGCTACACTTAAAATGTGTGTGACCAACCAGTAATTTTTAGCTTATGTGACTGGACCATTCATCTTTCAGCTCTCAGAAGAGGCATGTTTGCATTCCAATGCATCTTTAATTCCATTATAATTTGGAAAGAACTTTAAATGGTACTTGAGCAGGACATAATGCATTGTTGATATTCATCAAGTACTTGGCCCTGCTAAAGGCAGTCCTCGGCCTACGTCCACAATTGAGCCCAAAATTTCTGTTCCTAAGTGAAACATTTGTTAAACGTGTTTGCCCCATTTTACGACCTTTCACGCCACAGTTGTTCAGTGAATCACTGCAGTTGTTAAGTTAGTAACCTGGTTGTTAAATGAATCTGGCTTCCCCACTGACTTTGCTTGTAGAAGGTCTCAAAAGGGAATCACGTGACACACACCCCCCGGGACGCAGCAACCATCATAAATACGAGTCAATTACCAAGGATCTGAATTTTGATCACATGAACGTAGGGGTGCTATAACAGTCGTTAAGTGTGAAAACTGGTCATGAGTCACTTTTTTCAGTGGTGCCAATGTAACTTTGAACGGTCACTAAACAAACAGTTTGTAAGTTGAGGACTGCCTGTATTACAATGTTCTAAATTCAACGTTGTGAGATCCCCTTACGCAAAGCATGTGAAAGATGATACCGCAGCAGCACTGCCACCAGAGCTTCCTCCAGTTATCAGCCAGCCAGGATCCTCGTGTTGAGCAGGGGACGTTGGTGCAAATTTTTCTCTGTACTGCCTTGAATAACTCCAGGGGTTCCTCACTGGCCCAAAGGCCCCATCTGTACTTCCAGACCTGTACTTCCAAGTCAAATGGGAATTTTAAGAATTATGAATGAGTAAGTGGGCTATTTATTTTTTTGCCTTTCAAGAATTTAATTCATCTCACCCCATAGCAAATTCATCTAGATTTGTTTTTCCAAGCAGTACAGCTCCTTGATCCAGCATTTTCTGAACTACCGTTGCATTGTATGGAGGGATATAACCTGAAAAAAAAATGTAAATACTGGATCTTATAATAATTAAGAGTGTTTTAGCTGTGTGACTATATTTTATTAGTCTGATATATTTGATTGTTGCTCTTCAGTTAAAAAAAGGCGGTGCATAATGATACAGTCATGAGAGAAGTTCAGACTATAAAAGCAGTGCTATAGTTTGGACTACATTCACATCACTAGAGCAAATTTCTGCTTTTATAATGCAGTCTTTCTCTTCTCTTTCTGCAAAATGCTGATGGGGTGAGGCTGCAAAAGGGGATCCTGTTCTGCTGCTGGAGGTATTCCATAAGCAGGAAAATGTGACTGGATTTCAATTGCAATTTACAAGGCCTTGTAGTAACAACATCAACGTAACTACATCAGAATTTTGTCTGGAACAAAAAGCATAATAAAAGTGTTATTTTGCGGAGAGATGGACGAGAAACTAATTTAATAAATAAATTAAGCAGAAATAAATAATCAGAGAGTCTTTCCAAGCAGACACCACAAATAAGGCACTATGGCTCAGTCTTACAGCATGTGGTTTGCCAAATTTCAGTTTCAATCTGTCATTTGAGACAGGAATAGAAAAATTTGTCTCTAAAGCATAGAGAATTTCTGCCACTGAATGTGGTTAATATTTGATTAGATGAACCCATGATTTGCCTCAATGGCAGACAGTTATCTATGGTCTCATGCTTCTACATAAAAAAATATTTTACTCTTGAATCCTGTGGCTGTCTTGCCCACAGCATCAGGAAATCAGTAATTTCATCCTGAATTAGCTGGTGTTGGGAACTAATTGCTTGGTTTCCTGCTATTAATGACAGAACTCCATTTCCTGCTCACTTAGTGGCCACACAGATCAGTTGAAGACTAGAAAATTAGTCTGGAATGTCTCAAAATCACAAGAGCTGATTTTTTTTGTGGCCAACAACTGCATTTTCTTATTAATTATATTGGAATTTTTTCCCCTACCTTTCTCCATTACTTTGTAGGAAAATATTATTTTGAATTCGATGAACTTATGACAAAACTCTGGCACTGCTATCAAAATGATAAAAGGCTTCACAATTAAAGCCCTTGGAGATTAATGTGAGACAATTAAGACACTAAGAATCAGAGATCTAAAGTGTGGACTTGTTTTTTAAAAATTGAACTTTTACCTTTCAAGATCTTGGATGCGCATGTTGTTTCAATACCAGCAGTGCTGAAGTTGTCTTTCACAGCAACAGGAATACCATCTAAATCACCCAATGGCTGACCTTCATTATGAAGAATACAAGGTTAATTAAATCAGTGTTTTGTCAAGAGTTACTTGACAAATGACAAGACCATTTTGCTAGTAATAGTAGGATTTTAAAAATACGGTATGACTCCACAATACAATACAGGTAGACCTCAATTTACAATTGTAATTAAGCCCAGAAATATGGTTGCAAGTCAGGGCAATCATTAAGCAGATCGCCACATAACTGTGTCTGACTTTACAACCCATTAGAAGAACACAATGGTTGTTAAGCAAACCTAGTGCACCATATAGAATGATGTTTGAAACTGTAAGTTAACACTGATTTACAGCAAAAATAATAATAACAATAATTTGTGATCATGTCACTGCAGGATGCTGCAAATAGCTGTAAATGAGGGTCGGTTGCCCAGTGTCTAAAATGTGATCACATGGGGTGTGTCTGTGTGCTGCCATTGGAATTTTGAAACTGGGTTTTAAGTAGTCTTGGAGAGGTCCACTGTAACTTTGAAGAATCACTAAGCAATCAGTGGTAAGTTGGGGATTATCTGTGTGCACAATATATTGATTAAACCATAATGCAGAGGTTTCCAACCTTTCCAGGCTCATGGCCCGGAGGGAAGGAGAGTAGTTTTTGAATTGGTGCACACACATGCGTGCACGCAAATGGCACTGCACACCCTGGCGTGGCACTAGCAGCCCCATTCGCACATGCACAAACGGGCTGTGCAACCGACCTGGGACTAGTGGCCCCATTCGCGCCTGTGTATGTGCAAACAGGGCCATGGGCGCTAGTGCGAGGGGGGGATGGGCACGCATGCGTGCACGTACCAGCCAGCCATTTCCACAGCCCACTGGCCAAGAGGCACCGGCTCAATAGTGGGCTGTGGCCCATAAGTTGGGGACCCCTGCCATAATGGCTTGATTCATACATCACGGTAAGCCATATTTTAGGGTTAAACACAAACAATACATATTAAGGCTTGTTGTGTGAACTAAGTCCACAACACTAGTTAAAGGGAACAGTTTACATTATTTTGGAATTCCATATTCACACATAGGTTCAACAATAACATCTCTCTCTTGGATACAGGAATATCTATGAAAACACAAACCTAATCTAAAAACTACCTGCTCTCACATATTAAGTTCTTTCTGTGGAGGATGACAACATTTAAACCAGCAAATATATGTAGGCCATTTACAACCTCTGAGAAAACCAGAGAAAAAATTTACTTTAATCTCCATAGACCAGGGGTTCTCAACCTTGGCAACTTTAAGACTTGTGGACTTCATCTCCCAGAATTCCTCAGCCAGCAAAGCTGGCTGAGGAATTCTGGGAGTTGAAGTCCACAAGTCTTAAATTTGCCAAGGTTGTGAACCCCTGCCATAGACAGTTACTTTAAACAAACAGAAGTGAGATTTTTCTCTTGTATAAATAACATAACATAGTGGTATATTTCTTATGATAATCATTAATTATTTCTCTTGAGGAAAAAATAGGCTCAGACACTAACAATTTTAGAAGAGAGCAACTATTTGGTAGTTGTATCTTACCTTGTCTGTATCTTTCCTCTGACGCCTGAGCTTGTTTTAATGCTGTATCTTCTGTTACTGTTATGTAAGCATTAAGAAATTTGGTAGTTTTTATTAACGAGAGACATTTCTGACAAAGTTCGGTTGAACTAATATCACCTGTCTTTAGTGCTGCAGAAATCTGAAATGACAATAAAAAAAGGGAAAGAAATACAATAATTTGAACAGAAAACGTACTGTAGTAGTTATACAGTGAAAAAAGAGCATATATAACTTTTGATGATTAAAATACATTAATGCAAAAGAGAGAAAGGGAAAAAAAGTAAAAAGAGAAAAACACCCATATAATATCCATTTAGTATTAATAAAGAATTAATTCAGTTTGTATCATGTAACAAATTTGTATCATGAATCCATTCCACAGTACCAGGAGGATAAATTCCTATTTATGTAAATTATTCTTTTTCACTGAACCCCAAGATCAGTAGAACCAAAACTCTTCATAAAATATATTTTAAGAATAAAGTTTAACATCACATTTACATCTTTAACCACAACATTTCTTTCTAAGGTTGTATTAACACATGCTATATTTGAAACGAAGACAAATGATAAGAGGAGATTATAAGCCAAAGAACTCTCAATTTTCTTACAATGCTAGCCAAAAAATGAGTTTCAACCCCTTTTAAGATTTCTTTGAGGACTTCAACAGACATAATATTTTCTGATGAATTAATTTCTATCAGTTTCCTCCAGGTAAACCAGACAAGAAACTTGATCAGATAAGCCAATTCTGCTTCATTATTATATTACCACATTAACAAAAAGTTGAAAATCTGAAAGCACAAATCTCCTGTTGAATATTTTTAATTGCCTGATCCATTCCTAAGTTTCTTTCTCTGACCATTTATACAACTAAGGTCTCTTCCCTCTCTTGTTAGATAATTTTTTAGGCAGCATCTCTTCCCTTAATCCCTCAAGGACATTTTCACATACTGTTAAGTTTCATCCTTAAATCACAAGGTGTGTGTATATGTATATATGTATGTATAGGGTTACCTGCCTGAGCAGGGGGTTGGACTTGATGACCTCCAAGGTCCCTTCCAACTTTATTATTATTATTATTAATAATAATATTTATACATGTATGTATATGTATGTGTGTATGTATGAGTATGTTTTCTGAGGTTTTCATGGGTGTTTGTATGTACGTCTTTGGTTATTCGGGTTTTCTCCCGTGTAAAATTGGAAGTGTCTTGGTGACGTTTCAATGAAGTCCCATTCGTCATCTTCAGGCTGGTGTTTTCGGCTTCATGCTTCTAGGAGCAATGTGTGATCGTAGCTGTTTCTTCCTTTTAACTGCCAGTGGGGGTATGAACTGATTGGGTGGGAGCTTGGCTGTGTTCTGATTGGGTGGAGGTGTGTTCTGATTGTTTAGGGGCTTGGCTGTGCTCTGATTGGATGGGGGGGTTGGCTGTGCTCTGATTGGATGGGGGAGTGTTCTCTTTGGGTGGGGGCTTTGTTGTGCTCAGGTTAGTCTGAGTTACAGGGGGATTTGAGATGGTGAGCTGCACTGCTGTTGTTTGGCTTCGCGTTCATGGTCATGCCTCATCTTCATGGTGGGTGTCAGTTTGCTTCATGTATGGACTGGAGGGATTTAAAGTGACTAATGATGCAGCTGTGGTCTGGCTTCTGGTTTGTGGTCGTGCCTCATCATCGGTGTGGGTTTGGGTTTGCTTTTTGCGTGGATGTGTGGTGGTGACATCCTGTGTGGTTTTCGTAAGTGTGGGTCTGGTGTCATTCTTTGTGTTAGGGACTCGTTTGTCAATAAGGGCGGGTTTCCAAATGGTTGGTAGGTGGGAGGTATCATCTCGTATATTCATGCTGTGTGGGCGTTTTTCTATCTCGATGGCTTCTCTGATTATTCTGTTATTAAAGTGTTCAGTTTTGGCGATAGTTCTGGTCTTTTTAAAGTCAATTTCATGTCCTGTGGCTTTAAGGTGTTGGACCACGGAAGAAGTTGGTTCCTCTTTTTTGACTGAGTTCTTGTGTTCTTCAATGCATGCACTTATTCTTCTGTTGGTTTTTTCAATGTTTGTGGTGGGGCAAGCAGTGCATGGGATTTCACATACTCCTTGATTTTCTAACTCAATTAACATGAAGCAAACTGACACTCACCATGAAGATGAGGCACGACCACGAACGCGAAGCCAAACAACAGCAACGCAGCTCAGCATCTCAAATCCCCCTGCAACTCAGACTAACCTGAGCACAACAAAGCCCCCACCCAAACAGAATACTCCCCCAGCCAATCAGAACACAGCCAAGCCCCTAACCAATCAGAACACACCTCCACCCAATCAGAACACAGCCAAGCTCCCACCCAATCAGTTCATACCCCCACTGGCAGTTAAAAGGAAGAAACAGCTACGATCACACATTGCTCCTAGAAGCACAAAGCCGAAAACACCAGCCTGAAGATGACAAATGGGACTTTGTCGAAACATCGCCAAGACACTTCCAATTTTACGCGGGAGAAAACCCGAATAACCAAAGACCTACACACACACACACACACACACACACACACACACACACACACACACACGTATATATACACACACACATATATACATACATATTTGCTGAGGCAATAGGAATAAGAGATTCACAAATAAATGTATTCCAGAATATTAATGTAATGGTAGAATCCCTATATTTATTTATGTAAAAATGAATGAATTTTTGATATATTCTGCAAAAGAAGGCTCCCTTACAAGAGAGATATTCAAGCACCACCTGGATTGTTCTAGATCAAATTTTTAATTTTTTAATTTCTCCTGCTTTTGGCGGACCAAGCCATACCCCGAAAGTAAGACATATGTCTTACTTTCGGGGAAACACGGGTAGACTCAGTAGGCCCCACTGCTATCTTAGACTATGCTCCATTTTTAACTACAAATACTAATAAATCTCCTCAATAAAAATCTTATCATCATCAGGACGTCGTAATTTCAGGTAGCCAAATAGAGACCCTTGCAACCTCTCAGTTTTGTACATACATAGCTGCCTGTGTGCAAACATGAATATATTACTGTCACATTGAAAAAAGCATAACATACTTACAAATGAAATGTTAATTTATATTGGTAGTCCATGTATAAGATGCCATAAGCTAAATAAATAAATAACCTACAAGTAGCATAATCCTGTGCCTGAAGGACCTCAATGTGTTCACTGGGGAGGTTACTCTTATACAAACTGCACAGGTTATATTCTTACGTAAATATAAATAGATGTTTTATTTTGTATGGTTTTAGTGAGAAAGTCTGGTATTTGTATCATGTTAGGCACAACATGTAGCTATTTGAATGTGTGTGTATGTAAAAGGATTACTGACATTTATGGTTTCCTTTTGCACTGTCAAGATTGCAGGCTACATTGCAAAAATCCGGACGAACTACTATTTGAGCTCCCACATCACTTTGCTGTCATCTACTGGTCATCTGGATTTCTACCTCCCACATCCGTTATCTTAGCCTTACTACAACAGCAATCTAAAAAAAAAAAATCCTAGAAATGCACTACCGTTCATGCAATACTGAAAATACTGAATTAATGTGGATTTCTATCTTCTGTATACCAAGTATACTTGGAACAACAAGCGTCTTCCCTAAACGCAGAAAACGAATCCAGATCTAGAGACATAAATAACTTCCGGAGCAGCAAAAAAAATGACGCACCTCTCGGAGCGAAGTGCGCAGCATTTTGCCCGGTGTCCCGGGATCGAAGATTTCAAGGAACTTGCGGACCTTCCTCGCTGCACGAACCTCTGTTATTGATACGGCAGGAAGACACCTATGGGGGCATCCATCTTGGTAAGCACTTCTAACATTGAGAGCGCTGATTGGCTCAGCGCTCACAGCATCAAAGCATGCTGGGTTTGTATTGGTCCAGACGCCGGAGCCTGTCAATCGGTGCCTGTGTGCTTGCATAGGTTTTGGGTGATCGGGGGTATCAAGCAGGAGATTTAGGATTAAGGCGGTAGATCTTTGCGCGAGTTGAAAGTCGTAGGAACAACCTTGTGGAGGGGTGGAGAGAAGTATTTCAATATTTGGGGCAGTTTTTCTGCTGGTGGAAGAGATTAATTTCAATCGCCTTGAGGACTTGGTGAATGGGTGTTGCATTCTGGAATTGGAAAGAAAAAAAATAGTTTTGTTTCTGTGAACTTTAACATTCTTTTGCTCACCAACATGGAGGATCAATGAAAGCTATTTCTGTTTTTTCTCTTCTACGTTTTTTTTTCTTGTCTTGTGAGAAAAAAAGAAACTAAGGGGAGATTTTTCACAAACTCTAAAGGAAAAAAATGATGGGTTTAAGATAAGGATTAACACTTTTCTAATTCACTAGAAGATTTTTCAAAGCAGAACAAAAGAGGCTTAACATTTTTATTGTCTTTTGCAATAATGTTGCTAAGGGGATACACACTTAGCAGGAAAGTATGTTCTAAATTGTTGGGCTCTCTTAGCCTGGCTGGATTGAGGAAGAGTTTGAGTCTACAGCCGCTTAGTAGAAAGTTCCACGTTTCCTGTCAAAGATGCTCAACAATGCCTTCCTGGGTGATTGACCGCTATGGGAAAAACGATGTACTCCGACTCACAAGTAACATGACATTTCCTGCAATTCGCCTCCCTAATGAAGTTATTATTAAAGTTCATGCTGCAAGTTTAAATCCCATAGATGTTAACATGCGAAGTAAGTAGATGTTATGCATTGCATATTATAGGTATAGATGATAGATAGATAGATAGATAGACAGACAGACAGACAGACAGATATGAACATCAGTGAACTAACTGTAAAAGTACAAAATATATTTTATGGATGCTTTCTGTACTTTTATTTCAGTCCAGATGGAGTCTGATGTTTTAAAAAAACAAACCAGGCATATTGAACATTGCAGTAGACATGTAACTGCTCTAATAACCAGTTTTGTGCCAGATGTTTCTATTTTACTGTTAGTATTGTATGAATTTGTCTTGTAGAAAAAAAGTTATAGAATTCTCTTGTCACCTTAAACAAGGACTACCAGATTGGAATTGTAAAAATTCAAACATGTACTAGGATGAAAGCAAATCAAAATGTCTGTATTTCTTTACAACTTTCTACTGGTTGTTAAATTTTTGCAGCCAAGATATAATAATCCTACCTTAGAGATTTTCATAAATAGATTGTGCCTTGAGCTTCTTTAGAGTAAAGTTTCTTAAATATGTTGAAACCAGTAGCCTAATATTATCTATAGAGTGAATATTGTTGGAAACTTATTAATTTTCATGGAATACAAGTGACATTTAATAGATTCTTGCACTATAACCTTGATTCTTGCACTGTAACCTTAACTGTGTCTGCTTAAACATTTTCATTAACTTAATTTTATCTTAATCCAGTCTGAAAGAGCATAGAATTATCTCCATTGACATCTGCTCTTTGACTTTGCTCATTCCTTTTTGTCCTACTTGATTTTACCATTTACAAGGAAATGTGACCTCATTTTCTCTTGCAGTCAGATCATCCTATTAGAGATGCTGAGCCTTGCTGGGGAGATTCCCCTTCTGTTTTCACATTGGCTTATGATATTTAAGAGTAAATGTAAAAATGGAAAATGTGCAGTAGGAAGCACCAGCAAAAAAACCCCAAAACCACACTTTTGTTTATAAATACAGTTTAAAACTTCATTATATACTAAACTGAATTCAGACAAATCTGACAACCCTTTGGGACAGGCTGATGGGACTGCAGTTTAAAGAAAGAAATTCACTTTTTCTTGTTTAAAAAAGTCAAACTGGATACTGGATTATATCTGTTTATACTGTGGCTAAGACTTTAATCTGATGTCTATCTCAGTCTCAGTTTTCAGTCTGTAAACTGAGAATATTCAGTTTGGAATGAATAAGGTAAGGGAATATTGCAAGCAAATAGTGAAGAAAAGAAGTACCGGTATATAAATTTCAATAAAGGTTCAGCACATTGATTCCTGTTTTTCCATTTCTTTTAATAGATGGCTATGGAGCTTGTGCTCTAAGAGCGAAACGAGATCCGTTACACATTTCAGAAAAAGGCAATGAATTTCCTCTAGTTCTAGGTCGAGATGTTTCTGGGATTGTTATGGAATGTGGACAGAATGTTTCCTATTTCAAACCTGGAGATGAGGTAATGGAAATTTGAAAGTAGAATCAGAGAATTATAGACTTCATGAATGGAAAGGATCCTAATCCTTCTTCCTGCTTTATACAGGAATCTTCAAACCACCATGGCAGATTATCTAGCTCCCATTTGAAAACATCCAGTGAGAGGAATCGACCACTCTAATAGGGAGATTGTTTCATGTCTTCACTCCTCTCATTATTATGATGTTCCTCTTAATATTCAACCTGAATCTCTTTAATTTCAGCCCATTGTTCCTTGTTTTGCCCATGGTTTCAATAAAAATCAGATCTGATCTGACCTGTATGTAAAAGCCATAGACTGCTAAACATGTACTCCTTGACTTATCATGGTTTGTTTAGTGACTGTTCAAAGTTAAAAAAAACACTGAAAGAAGTGACTTATGACTATTTTTCACATGACCGTTGAAGCATCCCCATGGTCACGTGATCAAAATTCAGTCGCTTGCCAACTGTCATGTACTTATGATGGTTGCAGTGTCCCGGAGTCATGTGATACCTTTCGCCACCTTCTTACAAGCAAAGTCAATGGGGAAGCCAGATTCACTTAACCACTATATTGCTAACTTAACAACTGCAATGATTTACTTAACAATTTTGGTGAGAAAAGGTCGTAAAATGGGGCAAAATTCACTTAACAACTGACAAAAATTTGGGGCATAATTATGGTCATAAGTTAAAAATTACTACCTATAACATTTTCCTTGTGTCCCCTCTTTAGAAAGCTAAGAATGTTAAGTTCTTTTAGTTGTTCCTTGTAAGGTTTGGCTTCCAGACCCTTTTTTATCCTGCTAACTTCGTTCTGAACTTCTTAAAAACCTGTTAAAAATCCTTGTTAAAGCATGGGATCCAGAACTGGACACAGCTTTCCATGTATGATTCAATAAGTGAAGAGTACCTTAAGACTATTACCTCCTGTACAGGAATCTAGCTTCTGTCATTCTGTTAATGCAGCGGTTCTCAACCTTTCCCGGGGCTCGACCCCGGCCCGCATCGCGCATGTGCGGTGCGACGGCCCGCATCGCAAAGGGAAAAAAAATGGCCGACCCAAAAAAAAATGGCGGGCCTGCATCGCGCATGCGCGGCGCGACGGCCCGCATCGCAAAGGGGAAAAAATGGTGGACCCCCCAAAAAATGGCCGACCCAAAAAAAATAAATGGCAGACTGCGGTGTTTGGCGACCTCCGTGAAATGGTCGTTTGACCCCAAATGGGGTCGCGACCCACAGGTTGAGAACCGCTGTGTTAATGCAGCTTTTTAGCTGCTGCATCATGCTGCTTCTTTAAATTCAGCTGGCAGTATATTAGCACTTTCGGAATTTTCTCACACAAGAAAGTCCTGGCTAATAAAAGCAAAGAAAAGCAAAACAAAAAATCCTTAGTATTTTGAGTGGATTTACAAATCATTAGCGTAGAAACCAATGACTTCAACAGAGATTTTCATTTAAGATTAAAAGGAGTAGTATTTTTTTTCTTTTATTGTATTTTATGGGAATCAAAAGCTTGCTGAAAGGTTTTCCAGACTGGAATGAGGAATATGAATTTTAAGTGCTTGCTTTAGATACACCACCTTCCACAAGTCAAAAAATTGGGTTATTTTGTAGAAACAAAATATTTCAGATTCTTTAATTTTCAGGTATGGGCAGCAATTCCACCCTGGAAACAAGGTACCTTGTCAGAGCTTGTTCTAGCAAGTGGAAATGAGGTAAGCCAACAAAGTTTTATTTCCAAATGAACTAAACATATGCGCAAATGCAAAAAATAATAATAATTAATTTGTAGTTTTTAAAAATAGCAATAGCACTTGGATTTATATGCCGCTTCAAAGTGCTTTACAGTCCTCTGCATGTGGTTTACAGAGACAGTACATTGCCCCCAAAATCTAGGTCCTCATTTTACCAACCTCGGAAGGAAGGCTGACCCAACCTCGAGCCCCGTCAGGATCCAACTCCAGACTGTGGAAAGAGTTTGCCTGCAATACTTCATTCTAACCACTGTGCCTAAAATGTGTTATTTCTATATTTATCCTTCAAACGGTAAAAAAAACCCTTTGACGTTAAAATATTAAAATAACATAGAATATTAAAATAACATAGAATCTCCACTCGGATCCTCATAGTATTACCGTGTTTCCCCGATAGTAAGACACCCCCGATTGTAAGACGTATCGGGGTTTTCAGGGGGTCGGCTAATATAAGCCGTACCACGAAAGTAAGACATATTACTCCTGCCCACTTCCGCCTCCTGCTTAAAATACTTAAATACTTAAAATACTTAAAATACTTAATATACTTAAAATACTTAAAATAAAACTGACAATTGTTTTCCAATCAATATAAGCCGTACCCCGAAAGTAAGACATAGTGGGGCTTTTGGGGGTAAAAAGAAAGTGTGACCCTGTCTTGCTTTAGGGGAAACACGGGGTATAAGCATTTCCCTCTTTTCTATTTGGCTTTGGAAAAGAGTGGAAAGGAGGGATCTGACCAGCTGTTGCAAAAGCACTGAGCTTTATTTGGCCAGCTGGCAAAACAAAGCTCTGCAGGATAACCCCAAGACAGATAGAGAATATGCATTCTCTTGCTTGCCTTTATGGTAGAACCAGATGTGCAGTTCATTCGTTGTGGAGACAGAGAAAGTTACAGAAAAGACCCGTCACTTAACTGCCAAGTCTTACTTGCCATATGTGACCTACAGTTCAGGTAGTCCTTGCCTTACAACAGTTCATTTAGTGACCGTTCAAAATTACACCGGCACCGAAAAAGTATAATAATAATAATAATAATAATAATAATAATAATAATAATAATAATAATAATAATAATAATGGTTGACACCTAGGATGCTGGTAGCAACCCGTGTCAACCATCAACGTCAGCCAATTTGAATGTTCAATTGACTGAGGTTCATGTCTAATGAATAAATAATAATAATAATAATAATAATAATATGATGATGATGATGGAAGAGACTTTAGAGCAGCGGTTCTCAACCTGTGGGTCGCAACCCCATCTGGGGTCGAACGACCATTTCACGGGGGTCACCAAGCACTGCAGTCCGCCATTTTTTTTTTTGGGTCGGCCATTTTTTTTTATTTTTTTTTGGTCGGCCATTTTTTTCCCTATTGCGGTGCGGGCCCGCCATTTTTTTTTGGTCGGCCATTTTTTTTTGGGTCGGCCATTTTGTTTTTTTCTATTTTGATGCGGGCCACCGCACATGTGCGATGCGCCGCGCATGCGCGGTGCGGGCCCGCCAATTTTTTTTGGGGGGGGTCGGCCATTTTTTTTTGGTTGGGGTCGCGCCGCGCATGGGCGGTGCAGGTGGGGTCTCGGCCTGAAAAAGGTTGAGAACCGCTGCCTTAGAGGTCATCTAGTCCTAACCCCCTGCTCAGGCAGGAAACTCTATATCATTTCAGACAAATTGCTGTCCAGTCTCTTCTTAAAAACTTCCAGTGTTGGAGCATTCACCACTTCTAGAGGCAGGTTGTTCCACTGTTCCATTGTTCTAACTGTCTGGAAAGTTCTCCTTAGTTCTAGATTGCTTCTCTCTTTGGTTAGTTTCCATCCGTTGCTTCTTGTCTTGCCTTCAGGTGCTTTGAAGAATAGCTTGACTCCCTCTTCTTTGTGGCAGCTCCCTAAGATATTGGAATACTGCTATCATGTCACTCCTCGTCCTTCTCTTCATTAAACTAGACATATCCAATTCCAGCAACCGTTCCTTATATGTTTTAGCCTCCAGTCCCTAATCATCTTTGTTGCTCTTCTCTGTACTCTTTCTAGAGTCTCAACATCTTTTTTGCATCGTGGTGACCAAAACTGGGTGCAGTATTCCAAGTGTGACTTTCCCAAGGCATATTAACACTTCACATGATTGATTCTATCCCTCTGTTAATGCAGCCTAGCACTGTGCTAGCTTTTTTAGCAGCTACAGCACATTGCTGGGTCATATTTAAGTGATTGTCCACTAGGACTCAGAGATCTCTCTCACAGTTACTACTATTGAGCAAGGTACCACCTATACTGTACCTGTGCATTTGGTTTTTCTTGCCTAAATGTAGAACCTTACTTTTTTCACCATTGAATTTAATTTTGTTAGATAGCGCCCAATGTTCAAGTCTGTCAAGATCCTTCTGTATCTTAAACCTATCTTCTGGATTGGTGTCGTCTGCAAATTTGATGAGTTCCCCATCTATCCCCTCATCCAAATCATTGATGAAGATGTTGAAGAGCACTGGGCCCAGAACAGAGCCCTGGGGCACCCCACTACTCACTTCCCTCCATCTAGATGTAGTTCCATTGAGGACTACATGTTGAGTACGGCCGGTCAGCCAGCTATGAATCCAACTGGTGGTGATTCTGTCTAACCCACATTTTTCTAACTTATCAAGTAGTAGGTTGTGGTCTACTTTATCAAATTCCTTAATGAAGTCCAAGTAAATTATATCCATGGCATTCCTCTGGTTCCACTAATTTTGTCACCTGGTCAAAGAACGCAATGAGATTTGTCTGGCATGATCTGTTTTTGACAAACCCATGTTGGCTTTTGGTAATGACTTTGTTTGCCTCTAGGTGTTCACTGATTCGTTGCTTGATTATCTTTTCCAGAATCTTCCCAGGTATTGAGGACAGGCTGACAGGTCTATAGTTTCCTGGATCTATTTTTTTCCCTTTTTTGAAGATGGAACTACATCAGCTCTTTTCCTGTCCTCTGGTAGTTCCCCAGTGCTCCAGGAAGTGACACTTATGGCTGTTGTTCACACTAACAACCATTGCAGCATCCCCATGGTCACGTGATCAAAATTCAGATGCTTGGCAACTGGTGTGTATTTATGACAGTTGCAGTGTCCCGGGGTCATATGATCACCTTTTGTGACCTTCTGACAAGCAAAGTCAGTGGAAAAGCTGGATTCACTCAACAACTGTGTTACTAACTTAAAATTGCAGTGATTCACTTAACGACTGTATCAAGAATGGTTGAAAAGGGGGGCAAAAATTCACTTTACAAATGTCTCACTTAGCAACAGATACTTTGAACTCAATTGAGGTCGTAAGTGAAGGACGACCTGTAGTACCTAAAGGGTGGCTGTTCATTTTGTAGAATTGATTATCCTGAGGTGTCTTTCCAAATACAAGGTTTTTCTAACTGCTTCAAACTGAATGCATAAGAGATACATGTATGAATTTGACAAGTGAGTGTTCATTTGCTTTCTTTGGTAGATCTGCATTTAAGGAAAAAGTTCTGACTTGAGGGAACACGGGACAATGTCTCCATGCATTTATTTTTATGCAGATATCAAGGAAACCGAAGTGTCTCACTCACACTGAAGCTGCGTCCTTGCCTTATGTTGGCCTAACAACATGGTTTGCAGTGTCCAATGCTGGGGGACTTGATGCAGAAAATTGTCCTGACAAAAGGTAAACAACCAGATGATCTATCAGAAGTTGATCATGGACTCTCTTGTCCAAAGTAAGTCCTTAACTTTCTTGGGGATATCTGTGAGTGTGAGTATTTTCCTCCTGATTCAATTTTAGCATCTCTTAAAGCAGATATCCCCAACCCTTTGGGCACCAGGGACCGGTGCCATGGGGAAAGGTTTTTCCGTGGACCAGAGGGGGTAGTGGTTTTGAATACTGCCTGCATTCTGAGGATGGAGTTCTGCTTGTTTGGGCGGCCCGCTTGCCGGCATGCTGTGGATAGGTCCCGGTCCACGGAGTGGGGGTTGGGGACCCCTGTTTTAAAGAATAATAGATTTCGTGCTTTTTAGCTTTTGTAAAATAATACTTCTTTGAACATAACTAATTTAAATATCTTATATCAGGCATGGGAATATGTCACAGATAAATTTAAAAAATCATTCTTCATTTGTATAATTTTCCTCAGCATTGCTAGATTATATCCTTTATGCCAGTGTTAACCACGTGTAATCAATTTACCTATTTTATTCTCATAATATTTCTACTACGTTGATATGTTACCTGCATTTCGTAAACATTTAAATATTACTGTCTTGTCGCTTTAAACTTGTACTATTTTAAATTTAAGGTTACCTGAAATGTAGGTTCCTCTTAATTTATGGTTTCTTAATGCTGCACCATATAAATTGAGTTCCTTAAACACAGTTTGCACAATAGGCATTTTATCAGTTTAATCCTTTTGATCACTAGATATAAAAGTATACAGAAGTTAATATTTTCATTATTTGTAATTGTTCTTGCTTCATAGAATATTGATCATTGGTGCATCAGGTGGAGTGGGTACCTTTGCTATACAGGTAAATATGTTAAATCTGATCATCTTGGCAGAATTTTTCCTTGTTTCTTGAAAGAAACCTAGAATAGAGTCTTTCGCAATTGTATGACTAATAATAATAATGATGATGATGATGATGATGATGATGGAAGGGTCCAACCCCCTGCTGAGGCAGGAAACCCCATATCATGTCGGACAAATGGCTGTCTGGTCTCTTCTTAAAAACTTCCAATGTTGGAGCATTCACAGCTTCTGGAGGCAGGTTGTTCCACTGATTAATTGTTCTGTCAGGAGTTTCTCCTTAGTTCTAGGTTGCTTCTCACCTTGATCAGTTTCCATCCGTTGCTTCTTGTCCTGCCTTCAGGCGCCTTGGAGAATAACTTGACTCCCTCTTCTTTGTGGCAGCCCCTGAGATATTGGAACACTGCTATCATGCCCCCCCCACTCGTCCTTCTCTTCGTTAAACTAGACATACCCAATTCCAGCAACCGTTCCTCATATGTTTTAGTCTCCAGTCCCCTAATCATCTTTGTTACTTTGTTGTTCCTTATATGTTTTAGCCTCCATTTTGTTACTTTATTTTCACATTTATAATAGTGGCTACAATAAATACTGTAATACTGCCACTAAGAGTATTTGAGCTGTGCTATCAAACAAACATTAGCAATTGCCTTGTAGTTTATAGAGATTCTTAGAAAAACTTCGACAGCGCATTATGTGAATTTGGACATGTGTTAATTCAGGTTAAGCGTTCCATGAATCCCTGCTCCTCAAT